>PVKB01002242.1:0-40485 GCA_004027205.1 Ctenodactylus gundi | reverse complement strand
ACAGCTTCTCAGCCTCCACAGTGGGGTGCTGGTGACTTACTAACTTGCTTGCTCAACACGCCAACGCTGACTCCACCCAGTGCTCTGGGTCCCTACACGCCTCTCACTCTGCCATGAGAGGGTTGGTGGATGGGTGGTCGGGCAGCAGCCAGGGAGATGCGGCGAGGAGCCCGCAAGGGAATTCAGGTAGAGAAATGCCAGCCCTTTCACATCCTTCCCTTTTCTTTCTTTCTTTCTTTCTTTCTTTCTTTCTTTCTTTCTTTTTTTTTTTTTTTTGACACAGGTCTCACTCTAAAGTCCAGGCTGGTCGTGAACTCACTATGTTGCCCAAGCTAGCCTTGTACTCAAGTCAATCTTCCTGCCTCAGCCTCCCAAGTACTGGAGTTAGAGGTGTATGCCACCACGCCTAACTAACCAGCTCATATCTAAGAACCTTATATATTCTGTCTTTCACAGATCCTGCAACTATTGAGCACCTACTACATACAGGGGTTATGTTCTAGGCCTTGGGAATTCAAGGAACTAAAGCACTCTCTTTGTTTTTATTTTTATTTATTTATTTTTGAGACAGGGTCTCACTCTGTAGCCCAGGCTAATCTTGAACTCACTATGGAGCCCGGGCTGGCCTCAAACACAGGGCAATCCTTCTGCGTCAGCCTGAGTTCTGGCGTGACAGGTGTGTGGGCTTATGTGATGCTGGGGAACCAAACCCAGGACCCGGGGCTTGCTAGGCAAGTACTCTAACTGCTGAGCTAAGCATCCAGCCCCCACTCTCCCTGTTTTAAAAGGTGCTCGTACAGCTGGAGGAATGTCTCAGAGATTAAAGTGCTTGCCTAGGAAGTGCTAAGTACCCGAGTTCGATTTCCCAGCACCTCATTAACCGGACATGCTGGTGCACACCTGCCATTCCAGCACACGGGAGGCTGAGGCAGGAGGATAGCTGTGAGTCCAAGGCTAGCCTGGGCTCCATCTTGAGGTTAGGACCAGCCTGGGCTATGGAGAGAGACCCTGTCTCAAAAAAATAAATAAAAAGGGCTCACAAGCTAAGAGGTAAAAGAAATATAGTAGAAGCTGAAGGCAGGGGGATGGCACGTGTCTCCCGCCGAGGCTACTTAGTAACCTGTGTCCAAATCAAAATTAAAAACTGGCTGCGGATGGAGCTCAGCGCGCAGGCATAGGAACCCGGCCTGGGCTCAGGCACGAGCCCCTCTCACTCCCATGGCCGGGGTGGCAGCTGATCCCAGATCTGAGGCGGGACCGCATGCTGTACCTCTGACAGCTGCTGCCGCTGACCCTGTCCAGCGTTTCCATGGTCCCAGCTGCCCTGGGAGAGACAGCAAGTCCCGGCAGGAAACTCCCGTTCCAAAGTGTTTTGTTTTGATTATTCAGCGACCCCCTCCCCTCGGAGGCCCTTTGAGACCAGGGCTGAACCTGAGCTGCCGCCTGCACAGGCTGAGGGAAAGCTCCGAGACAGAGAGGTGGCCCGCGTGGCTGGCAGAGTCCAGCCCGGGCAGGAGCAGTTGGGGGCTGCAGGGGAGGAGAAGGGTCCCCCCAAAGCTGGCACCTGGTGGTGGTGGGGACCCTTGGAAGCCAGAATAACCCACTTCAAGATGCTTATAAATTGGGGGCTAGGGGGGGGGGGTGGAGTCATAGCCCAGCAGTTAGAGTACTTGACTCTAGGTTTGATTTCCCAGCACTATATAAAGCGGGCATGATGATCCACACCGGTAATCCCAGCACTCTGGAGGCTGAGGCTGGAGGATTGCCATGAGCTTGAGGCCAGCCTGAGCTACATTGTTCAGGACCAACGTGGACCATAGAGAGAGACCTTGTCCAAAAAAAAAAAAAAAAAAAAAAAAGCCTAAATGATTAAATTCAGTGTGCTGGGGATGGAGCTGATGGAGCTCTGTGTGAAGGATCTAGGTCCTGAGTTTCATCTTCAGCAGCACATGTACAAAGGTCGGAACAATACAGAGATTATTCCGGCCCAGGACCGAAGGCATGGCTCAGTGGTTAAAGCTAAGTCAAGCACTAAATTCTCTAAGTACCCAAGTTCTATTCCCCAGCACCACATAAGCCAGGCGTGGAGGTGCACACCTGTGATCCCAGCACTCGGGAGGCTGACACAGGAGGATTGCTGTGAGTCCAAGGCCAGCCTGGGCTCCATACTGAGTTCAGGACCAGCCTGGGATGCAGATTGAGACCCTGTCTCAAACAAACAAACAAACAAAGAATGGCCTGGCCCTGTGCAAGGATGACATGCAGATCTGTGCAGTGTTTCATTTTTTAAAAAATGGGGTGCGAGAGGAACATGATACGCACATTGCAGTAGCCAGTGCAAACTGGCTCGGATACGGACACCCAAGGACACCGAGACGGAGGGCCCGGGCTGTGGACAATCAGGGTCCAGGGAAGGCTCCCTGCAGGAGGCCTCATCTGAGCTGATTAGGGACAATTCACCTGGTGGATTGGAAAGTGGTTCTGTTTCTATTGGTGGGAATAACCTGGCCACAGCCACAATGAGTGGAATCAATGTCACCGAGTCATTTTGGTTATTCTCAGGTGCAAGTAAGAGACTCAGTTAAAAGTTGCTTAGGAGGATGGAAGCAGGACTGGAGGAGGCCCTGAGCCCTGAGTTTGATTTCCCAGCACCACATAAAGCTGGGCACGGTGGCGCATGCCTATAATCCGAGCACTCGGGAGGCTGAGGCAGGAGGATTGCCCTGTGTGTTCCAGGCTATCCTGGAATACATAGAGAGTTCAGGACCAGCCTGGACTACAGACTGAGACTCTGCCTCAAAATAAATAAATAAATAAGATAAAATAGTTATATTAAAAAAGAATTTAAATATTGCATGAGTTCCTTCTATAAGGAACCCAAGATAGAAATAATTTAAAGCCCAAAAGCAACCAGACCTGGTGACGTAGACCTGTAACTCACAGTGCTCTGGAAGGCTGAGGCAGGAGAACCAAAAATATGAGCCCCACCTGAGCAACTTAGTCAGATTCTGTCTCAAAGTAAAATGAAATGAAGTTAAAAAAAAAATCAAAACGGAGCTGGGCGTGCTGGGAGACAGGAGGGCAGGGTGTGGGAGATGTGGGGACCTGGGGGCCAGGGCGGTGGAGGGGGGGAGGGAAAAGGCTTTAGACCACACGCGACCACGCGCCAGTCCCCCAGGCAGAGCAGGGCTGCCATGTATGGCACATATATACAATCATACGCATGCACACAGGTATGGAAGAGAAAGCCGCACCCTATGGCATGGGCTGGAAACCCCAGCCCTCTAGGAGGCTGAGGCAGGAGGGTCGCAAATTCAAGCTCAGCCTGGGCAGTGTGGCAAAGTAGCAAGACCCTGTTTCAAAATCAAAAGTAAAAATGGGACTGGAGGCATAGCCCGGTGGTTAGAGCACTTGCCCAGAATGCCTGAGGCCCTGGGTATGATTCTCCGGCACCGCACAAAGATTAGCTGGGAGTGGTGCCACCCCAGGAGGCTGAGGCAGAAGAATGGTCAGGAGTTCAAGGCCAGCCTGAGCTGCAAAGTGAGTTCAGGATCAGCTTGGATTGCAGAATGAGACCCTGTCAAGAGAGACAAAGAGAGACAGAGACAGAGACAGAAACAGAGAGAGAGAAACAGAGACAAATGAATATGGCCTGAGGTGGTAGCTCAGTGCCAAGCCTCTGTCCCAACCCCCCAGTACCACAGAGGAAGGAATTTTTTTTTTTTTTGAGACGGTCACACTATGGAGCCCAGGCTGGCTTTGGACTCATGGCAATCCTTCTGTTTCAGCCTCCCGAATGCTGGGATTACAGGCATGTACCACTGGGCCCAGTTAATGTGGTGCTGGGGAATCAACTCGGGTACTTAGCCATTTCTAGGCAAGCACTTTAACCGCTGAGCCATTCCTCCAGCTCTCCCCTCCTCCCAGGTACCACAGAAACAAAGCAAAACGCCCCAACCCACCCAGGAGAGATCTGGAAGTGCCCACACCCCAGCTACCAACCCCTTCTCGCGGGTGCAGGTGACTGCTGCAATGCCAGCGTCTCCTCTCTGCACCACCGACCTCGGCCGCGGAGCTGCTGGGGACCTGGGTGGAGGGAGACAAGGGCGCATCATCGGATCTGCCTCTGCGGCCTCTGCGACCCTGCCCTAGAAGGGCCACGGGGCTGTCTGCGGCTCTGCCTAAGGAGGACGCAATCTTGCTGCTAGGGATGGGCTGTGGGGGAGGGAGAAAGGCTGGGAGCCCAGCGCGGGGCCACCTGTGCTTTTCCCAGCCCAGGAAGGGGGAACACTCGTGGGGGGGGGGGGGTGGTGACGCTTTGGGGGAGTGTCACTTTTTTTGTGTGTGTGCATTACTGCAGACTGCACCCAGAACTTTTGCACTGACCAACATCTCCAGCCTATTTTTATTTTTGACTTTGAGCAGTCTCTCCAAGTCATTAAGTTACCCACAGACTGGGCTCAAATTTGGCAATCCTTCTACCTTAGCCTCCCACAGTACTGGGATTACAGTAATCTACCACCGCATCTGGGTGGCCCTGTTATTTAAAAATTTTAATTAATTGATTAATTAATTAATTAATTTTGAGACAGAGTCTTACTCTGCAGTCTAGCCTGATCCTGCATTCACTCTATTGTCCAGTATGGTCTTGAACTCTAGGCAATCCTCCTGCTTCAGTCTCTTGAATACTGGGATTACAGGCATGCCTGTAATTAAATGCAAGGCCTTCAATTTCTTTAATGAATATAGATGCAAAAATCCTTGGCAAGGGGCTGGAGGAATGGCTCAGCAGTTAAAGCGCTTGCCTATTCAAGTGCTAATTACCTGAGTTCGATTCCCCAGTGCACATGAGCTGGGTGTGGTGACGCGCACCTGTAATCCCAGCACTCAGGAGGCTGAGGCAGGAAGACTGCTGTGAGTCCAAAGCCAGCCTGGGCTCCCTCATGAGTTCAGGACCAGCCTGGGCCGCAGAGACCCTGTCTCAAAACAAAGCAAAATCTTTGGCAAGATACTTCATGAACAGGAATCAACAAATTATAAAAAAACTTTACACAACAGGGCCGAGTTGGATTTATCCTGGGGATGCCAGGACGGTTCGACATACATGAATCAATTGATATAACATACTACATAAACAACAGCAACGATAAAATCACATAGATCGTTTCAAGTGATTCAGAACAAGCCTTTGGGGAAAACTACAGCACCTTCCATGATAAAACCCTGATGAAAATAGATATGGAAGGATCTCAACTCAAGCTGGGGGAAGCAGTTAATGACAATCCTGCTGCCAACATCATCCTAAATGGGGAGAAACTGAAAGCATTTCCTTAAGTCAGGAACCAGATGAGAGTGTCCACTCCCGCCACCCCTGTTCATGCTTGAGAGACTGGAATAAAAGGAATACGCATAGAGAAGGAAGAAGTCAAACTGTCCTTGTTTGCAGGTGACATGATCCTCTACATAGAGGACCCCAAAGGCCCCACCACAAGACTCTTAGACCTAATAAACAAATTCATCCAAGTTGCAGGATATAAAATCAATTCCAAAAAAACCCAATAGCATTCCTCTACAGTAGCAATGAGAATACAGAAAAAGAGATCTGAAAAACAATTTCGTTCAAAACCTCAAAGAAAATAAAATACCTATGGATCAACCTAAGAAAGTGAAGGATCTCTATACTGAAAAAGAAACTATTCTTAAAAATAATAATAAATAAAAATGGAGACGGAGATGTAGTTTAATGAAGGCCCTGGGAGCTCGAACCCCAAAAGTATGAAAAGAAAAAAAGGCTAAGCTCAGTACTCCAGGAGGCTGAGGCTAAGGCAGGAGGATTGCAAGCTTGAGCCATGACCTAAGCACCTGGGCCCCGACACCCTTTTGCCCTGGTGTTCCTGCCTTGGACTGAACCTCCTAAAACCGTGAGCCCAAGGCAGCCTCTCCTTTACGTCACGGGTAACAAGTATTTTGTTCAGCAATAGGAAAGCTGACTCACCCCTTCCATTTCCCACATGAGAAAACAGATCCCACAGGATCAACTGACTGCCCGAGGCTGAGGACAGCTGACTGCCTGCTGCCTCAGGGTCCCGTCCCCAGGGCCACGCCATCTGAAGCCTGGGTGGCATGCAACTGTCGGTTGAGAGACCTGCCCAGGCCCCAGGAGGAGGCGGGCTGTTGCCTGTCGCCTGCAGAGCATTTGAAGTGACTTGTCTGGAATCATTTTACAAGCGCCGATGGTGCCCCAGGCGGCCGAGGGTTCCAGCTAGGACCTCAGGCTAGTCTTCTGTTGGCTTTTTGAAAACATGGTCTCCCTGTAGTCCAGACTGACTCTGAACTCAGTAGCCCAGACTGGCCTCAAACTCACTGCAATCCTCCTGCCTCAGCCTCCTTGTGCTGGGATTATGGGCATGTGCCCCCATGCCTAGCCTAAGAGTCTCCTCTTCTTGTTAAAGCTCTCAACTTACTGCCCCCGCAAAGCTGGTCGTCCCCAGGCCTGGCAGTAGCCAAGTCCCCAGACCTGGCTTAAGGGGAATTTTTATACTCCGGTCACATCTCACTTCTCCAACACGTACCCCCCACCCCCGTCCTGTTCAGGAGGATCTTTAAGTCCAGAAACACATGTGCAAGCCCGAGGCCCAGCCTGAGTCGTACCGGGTGATTTCAAAGGGGCCCTGCTCCCAATAACTCTTAGAACTTTCCAGTAAACTCAGAAACCTGCCTCCTTCCCTCCCACTCCTGCCCCGCCTGGTGGGTGGTCAAGGCCTGCCATCCCAGCACATCCCATGGAGGCTGAGGCAGGAGGGTCTCAGGCTCAAGGTCAAGGCCACTCCGGATAACTTGACCATTTAGAGAGACCTGGTGTCCAAATCAAAAGTGTAGAAAGGGCCGAGGGTGTGGCTCAGTGCAAAGGCCCTGGGTGCAAAGCCCAGCGCCATTAGAAAAGAAGATGAGGACGAGGGGAGGAAGATGGAAGAGAGACGCAAATTCCTGCACCCACTAGAAGTGGCGATGCCCAAGCCTGGGCCAGGGGCGCCGCTCCCTCTGCCTCTCGGGACACACCTGTCCTGGACACTGCCGGTCAAGGAGTCCCTGCTTCCTGGGCCTGGCCCCTTCGCTCAGCAGGATGACGGGGTTCCATTCTGGGGCAGGTCCCTGCTTCTCTGCCCTTCCTGTCCCTCCCCCTGCACCCCAACCCCAGGGAACCCATTGCTTAGTCCTCTTCTCAACCTGAAAGGTTTGAGATCGGACTCATGGGCCATCGAGGGGCTCCTTCCTTTCTCCTCTCTGATGCTCCTGCCCTCTCTCTCCCTGGCCCAGTGCTTCCCTGTCCCCAGCTGTGGCTGTGGGCTGCGGTGCCCGGCTCCGGCTCTGGGAGGCTCCGCTTCGCTTCCCGACTCGGCTCTGTTCCCCTGGCTGTGGACGTGGCATCTCCCCCACTGCCTGTGTTCTGCCCATTCTGGGGATGGGGACACTGAGGCCCAGGGAGACACAGGATTCACCAAGGGTCACTCAGCAGTAAGTTGCAGAGTGAGGACCAAATCTTTGTTTCTCTCTGGCTTATTCTCTGTCTGCGGGGACCAAAACCCAGTGGTAGCTCTAACAATTTCCTCCAAAGCCTTAGATACGATCGAGCCTGCACGGTGGATGCCTGCACCAGCACCAGCAGAGAGGCCCAGATTTGCCTTGACCCACTCCTAAAAAAAAAGCAAAGGCCCTGGCCGGGCCCAGGGACACAGGTCTGTCATCCCAGCATGCTGGGAGGCTGAGGCAGGAGCACTGGATGCTTGCGCCCGGCCCCACGACGCACAGCCATGCGGGAATGAAAGCATACGATTCAAACCCAGATGTCCTTGCAGCCCTTCTGAGATCTCTGGACTAGACCCTCCTTTGTGTTTGTCTTACTAGGGATGGAGCCTGGGGCCTTCGCACCAAACTATGTTGGTGCTGGGTGTGGTGGTGTGGTGGCACACATCTGTAATCCCAGCACTCGGGAGGCTGAGGCAGGAGGATTGCCCTGAGTCCAAGGCCAGCCTGGGCTCCATAGTGAGTTCAGGACCAGCCTGAGCTACAGAGTGAGACCTGTTTCAAAATAAAACAACCAAAAAAACCCCTATGCTGTCCACCAACCATTTTTGTCTTTTATTCTTATTTTGAAGCAGGGTTTTATTGCTTCCATAGCAAGTGCTTTAACCACTAAGCTATGCCTCCGTCCCATAGTTTTGATTTTTGAGATACGGTCTCACTAGGCTGCCCAGGCTGGGCTCAAATTTGCCACCCTCCTACCTCAGCCTCCCAGAGTGCTGGGACAACACAGCCGTACAACCGTACCCAGGTTTGATGGCTTTTGCAAGACCTGAGGCCTGTGAAGGCTGAGGTGTCCCCGCTCCCAAAAGGCAGCCAGGTCAAGCTGCCCCAGGGGACCAGGGAAAGCACCAGGCCGTCCATCCGCTTCCAAGATTCCCGGCTCTACCTGTGTTTTCCGTTTCCTGTGTATAAGTCTCAATGCACAATTCCGCACTCTCATCTCTCAGGAACTTCCGGCTTCATACTGGAGTCTGCACAGGGCCAAGGAGGAAACACAGGGCCCAAGAGACAGCCCAAACCTGCTGTTGAGTTAAGGTCTTCCTTTCCAGGGGGGACTGGAAATCCCCACTTCTGGCTGTCTCTCTGCAGGGATTTCCAGGCCTCACTTCCGGCTGCTCCTGGCACACTGGCACACTCGCCCACAGGGACTTTTGGGACACAGACTCCATTGGTTCCCAGAAACCCCAGCCTCACTTCTCACTGCCCCCCTCAGCTCATCTCTTGGCTCAATTCAGAAGAGCCCTCTCAAGAGCTCAGGAGAGGACCAGGGCCAGAGCCCCTGGGTTTGAGTCCCTACTCTGGCCACTAAGCTGTCACGTAAAGCGGCTTAACCTCGGAGCGTCTCCCAGGGAGATGTGGAATGGGCACCAGGCCTGTGGACAGATGCTCAGTGTCTTTTAAGTGCCAGGGAAGGGCACAGCGAGAGCACAAGGTGTCCCGGCGGGCACAGGCCTGCCGCCGTGGTGCCAGGCAGCGGTGGCAGTGGGTGGCAGGCTCTGTGGTTTGGATCTGCGGCACCCCCGAAAGCCTCGTGCATTTGGATGTAGTGGGATAACTGTGGACCGGTGTGCTGAGGGGTGTTGGGCCTGGCTGGAAGGGGCGGATGCTTGGGGCCTGACCCAAGTGGTGACTTGAGAGACTGGAGTCACCCAGGGCCGGGCTTTGGGTTGTGCGCTATTGACTTGCCAGCCAGGAAGTGAGGGAGGGGCACTGGCCGTGGGTGTAGGGCCCACCTGGTAGCTGGACTCAGTAGAGGAAGAAAGAAGAAACATTGTTACCACTTCTTCCTGCCAAAGCTCCAGCCTTGCCAGGTTTCCAGCCTCACTGGCTTCTGTCTGCAGTGGGATGAGCAGCCCCCAGCCTCTGCCCTGTGTTTCCGCATCTGTGGATGGACTGTGAGACCTCCTGAAACTGTGAGCTAAATTGGTCTTTCCTTCCTTAATTGTGGACGTTGGGTATTCTGTCCCAGCAATGAAAAAGTAGCTAAGACAGCAAACTCAAGCCCAGTCTGGGCAATTTAGCGTGCTCTTGTCTCAAAATCAAAAATTAAAGCCTGGGGATGTAGCTCGTTGGAAAATCCCGAGGCTCCATCCCTAGTTCAAAAAGAAAAGAAAATTGTAAAGTTAAACTAATTAGTTTTAGGACCGATCTGCTGTCGAACTTGGTGCAGAAGTTTAGCAGTACAGGTTTGTTTACTTCAAAATTGTCAATGAAACAAAATTGTCAAGAAGGTGGATCTCATACTGAGTTTTCTTTTGTGTTTTTCAGTACTGGGAATGAGCCCAGCTCCTTCTCACTGCACAACATTCCAGCCAGCCCATTTTTAGTTTCAGTTTTGAGAGAGGGTGCAAATTGCTAAGTCGCCCCCGTGGGGCTCACACTTTCCTCCTGCCTCGGCCTCCCCAGTGCTGGGATTAGCAGGTGTGCACCATCGCGCCTAGTTCATGTGGTGCTGGGGAGTTGAGCTCAGGCACTTAGCGCTTGTTTTCACAGCCAGTGAATGGCACGCTCGTGGGACTTTGCAGGCTCCAGCGCTAGCAGAGAGGCTTTGTGCTATTTGGCCTTCCCCCTGGGCCCCTACGACGTTCACAACAGCAGCATCTGTGCGTGGCAAGTATGGGCACCTTCTGGCCTGCGGCAGGGGCACTGTGGTCAGGCTGGGCCTGGGCTACTGGTCGGGAGGGACTGTCGGCGAACTCTGACTGGGGAAACCAGCTCTCCGCTCCTCTCCCCACCCTCACCTCTCCAGGCCACCTCCCCTGGTGTTTCCTCTGGGGCCTGGGTCATTGACCCCCCCAAGAAGAGCACTGCCCCACAGCCAGTCCTCTGTCCTGTCGCCTGGTAGGCCAGCCACCCAGCAATGCAGCTCTCCTCACCTCCAGAAAACAGTGATAGTTGCTTTTCCTTTTTAGGTTTTGTGTATGGGGCGAGGGGGGTGAGGTAAGGAGCTCGAAGCCTTCATGCCCAGCTCCACCCTCGTGACCATTTTTAATTTTACTTTCTTTTTTTCTGAGGCAGGGTCTCGCTCTATAGTCTAGGCTGGGCCTACTCACTAGGTAGCCCAGGCTGGCCTCGAACTCACAACCATCCTGTGGCTTCTGCCTCCCAAGCGCTAGAATTACGGTTGTGTGCCACCGCACGCCGCTTTGATGTATTACTGGGAATCAAACCCAGTGCCTTTTACGTGCTTCACCACCAAGCTGTGCCCCAGCCTGGCCCATTCGTATGTTTGATTTTGAGGCAGGATCTTGCCAATGTCACTGAGTTGACCAGGCTGGGCTTGCCCCTGTGATCCTCTGGCTTTTAAATGTTTTATTTATCTTTGAGGTATTGGGGATTGAACCTGGGTTCTTCACACTGAGTTACCATCCCTAGTCTTTTTTTTTTTTTTTGACACAGAATCTAACCAAATTGCCCAGGTTAGTTAGGCTAGAACTTGAGATGCTCCTGCCTCAGCCTCAGAGTGGTCGGCTAGGTTACCAGAATGTGCTACCATGCTGGGACCTCCCACTTCTTACACTTAAAAAAAAAAAAATCAAAATAAGAGCCTTTATAAAGCTATCTCTGGTGAGATTGGGAGAGGAAAAATATAGGGCATAAGGACCCACAATGTACAACCTCCACAGTAACGACAGCCACCCCTTCTGGTGTGTACCCCACACTGGGCAGAGATCGGGCACCGCTGAGCGAGACAAATATCCGGGCTCCGACTCTGGGTGCTGCTGAGCAGGGACAGTCAGGCTGGATAGGACTCACGTGGATCAGGAGTCTCCATCTTCAGGGTGACGGAGGAGCGGGACCATCCCCGGAGCCTTCCGGCGTCCTCAGGCTGTTGAGTGCATCTAGGAGCGCGTGGACTGACAGCCCTGGCTGTCCGGGCCAGCAGGCGAGACCCAGTGTCCAGGCCAGGACTTGGGCGGCACCCGGGAGCCAGCGGGAGTGCAGCCCGGGGCCAACCCTGTGGCCACCACAGTCCCAAAGCCAACAGCCTTTTTTTTTTCTTTTGAGATAGGGTCTTGCTCTGTGGCCCAGGCTGGCCTCGAACTCACAGCAATCCTCCTGTTTCAGCCTCCTTAGTAGTACTGGGATTACAGGCATGTGCCACCAACCTGGCTGGCTTCCTCCCACTTCTTAAAAAGTATTTATCCCATTTGCAGCGCAGGCGCTGGAACCCAGGGCCTGGCTTGCACTTCGCGGGATCCACCCAGCCACGGAGCTGAGCCCTTGCTGCTTCTCCATTTTTAAACAAAGCAGTGTTCCCTCAAGCCATGCCTAACCGTGTTGCCCCGAGGAGGCCAGACTTTCTTTTACTCCTGGGGTGGAATTTCCACTCTCCATCCCTTATCCCCCGGCTTCCCAGCCCCCCAGCCCCTACCATTGGACTCCAGTAAAATGCCACTAACCCAAGTGCAGTCACTAGCCCGCCACTCCAAGTCACCTTCTGCTGATCGCTGTGAGACACCCATCCTGTCTGCGGTGACTGAGGACCAAGTTTCCCAGCACAGCTGAGATGGGAGTTTGTTTTGGGACAGGGTCTCACTGCAGTCCAGGCTGATCCTGACCTCACTGTGTGGTCCAGGCTGGCCTCAAACTCACAACAATCCTCCTGCCTCAGCCTCCTGAGTGCTAGGATTACAGGCTTATGCCACCCTGCCCTGTTTGTGTGGTGCTGGGGAATCGAACCCAGGGCCTTGGGCTTGCTAGGCAAGCGCTCTCACTGCTGAGCAGCAGGTTAGATTTAGCTGGGTGCTGTGGCGACGACCTGTAACCCTAGCACAGTGGGAGGCTGAGGCAGAATTGAAAATTTGAGCAGGGTCTGGTCTACTTAGTAGCTTAGCGAGAACTTATCTCAAAATCAACAACAACAATAAAATGATGTGAAGGGCAGTTAGAACGCTTACCTAGCAAGCTCAAGGCCCTGGGTTCAATTCCCCAGCACCAGGTAAAACAGGCCCGGTGGTGCACGTCTGTAATCCTGACACTCAGGAATCTGAGGCAGGAGGATTACTGTGAGTCCAAGGCCAGCCTGGGCTGCATAGTGATTTCAAGACCAGCCTGGCTGCAGAGAGAGACCCTGTTTCACCTGTTTCAAAAAAGAAAGAAAGAAAGAAAAGGGTGGGATAGATGTGTGAAGGCCCTGGGTTCAATCTCTAGTACTGCAGGTAATATTTTTAATCATCATAATAATAAGTGATAAGAATCAATTTTTTTCTGTATTATCTGCTATGGGCCAGACACTAAAGTGATTCATGAATTCTTTTTTTTTTTTTTTTTTGGTGCTGGGGTTTGAGCCCAGGACATTTACGCTGAGCTATCTTCCCAACCACAGGGATGACCACAATCATTGCTGTGAATTAAGGACTTAGGTCTGTGTCATCCTCACAGGAACCAGGCCCTGCATTCCTTTGGTGATCCAATCGACAAATCAGACAAGATGCCAGGTCTAGAGAGTTCCATGCCACCCAGGGACAAGCCCTTAGTGGTGGACTCGGCTTTCAGCCACTCAGGCGTTACCAGGCTGAGCCCTCCCTGGCCAAGAAATGTAAGCACAGGGACAAGTGGCAGAGGCTTCCCATGCCCCCTTACCTGCTCCAAGGACACAGCAGCTGCCCAGACCTGGGCCTCCCCCTCCCCATCTGCTTCCTGGGGAACTGTCATGGCACAGCTGCCCTGCAAAACCAGAAGAAGCAGATGGAGGAAGTTGAGCTGGGAGTCTTGTTGAGAGCGGCCTGTTGAGTGTGTGCCGGGCACCCTGGGCTACGCCTGCCACCACCATCGCGGACTGGTGCTTGCAGGCGGCCCTAGTGCCCAGCACAGAGCAGCTGCCCAGGGAACACATGAGTCAGGGAGCCAGGTGCAGTGGCGCTGGCCTGTTATCTCAGTGCTCATGGGAGGCTGAGGCAGGAAAATCACAAGTTCGAACCCCAGCTTGAGCAATTAAGCCACGTAGCAAGACTCAAAATCAAAAATAAACATGGGCTGGGGTTGCAGCCTGTGCAGAAGCCTTACGTTCCAACTCCAGCACGACATGTTTAGGTATACTATACATTTACTATAAATCGTTGCACTCCTGATACAGGAATACACACCAGATGGTAATCCTTCATTGGCTTGGGAGTAGGGGTGGGGAATGGGAAGGCCTCAAAAGTTGTATTTACCCCCGCGCCTTTGGTGGCCCTGAGCCCGCTGGCTAGGTAGCCCAGACTGGCCTCGAGCTCAGGGCAGTGCTGTCTCAGCCTCCCAAATGCTGGGATACTAGGCGTTCTGGCTAGTTTTCATGCTGCACTGGGGAATGAACCCAGGGCCACATGTGTGCCCAGTGAGTGCCCTGGCCGCTGACCGCACCCAGCCCCTGTAGTTCACGCGGTGACCCCATGCCCGTGTTGTGCGGCGGTGGCTTGTGCATGGCTCGCCTGTCCAGGTCCTTCCTGTCCTCTTCTTTCCCACCAGGGCCGGGCACAGGCTCCCCCGACTCAGCCATATTCTCAGCGTCTTTGTACTTTTAATATCGAGATGTGGTTTCACCCAGTGACTGCGTTGTACATGCGGGACTCACACTTGGGGTCCTCTTGCCTCAGCCTCCCAGAGTGCTGGCATGGCAGGCCTGACAGATCTGTTTGCACGCGCGGGTTGCATGTGGCCTGGGGTCCGAGCCCCTCATCAGGCGGTGGCAAATCTGATGCTGCTGCCTTTCATGTGGGGCCCTGATTTTTTTTTTTTTTTTGAAGTTCTTGTCAGAGGTAAAAAGCTAACAGCGAACAAACTTTACAGCCCTCGTGCTGCGCAGAGCCATGCGCGTTGGCAGCGCTGCACAGGGGGCCAGGAGGGAGAGGGGCGGATGTCCCCGGGGGCGGGGGTCTCAGGCCGGACCTCCAGGCGGAGGTCGGGGAGCGAGGTGTGGGCCCCGGGCCTGGCCTG
This sequence comes from Ctenodactylus gundi, assembly GCA_004027205.1. Taxonomy (NCBI): domain Eukaryota; kingdom Metazoa; phylum Chordata; class Mammalia; order Rodentia; family Ctenodactylidae; genus Ctenodactylus; species Ctenodactylus gundi. The sequence goes on along the minus strand of PVKB01002242.1, from coordinate 25,983 downwards.
CAAAGCAGAACCAGATGAGGGGTCCATTACCTGCCCTACAAAGGGGCGGCCCGCTAATAAACCTATTTACAGGGTTAAATAAATACAGCGGGAGTTGTTAAAAGCGCTGCCCGGTGACTCGAATCACCCACATTTTTCACTTGTCAGAAAGGGACTGTTGGAAGCTTTCAGGCCACCGCCGTCTGCTCTGTTTACTCTCCCGCGCCCTCCGTGGGCCAGGGCAAAGAAAGGGGCTTTGTCTGGCAGCCGGAGGCCTCCGGGTCGAGGGGACTCTTGGGCCTCCCCAGGCTGGAGCAGGAAGAGCCTGGAGGGGCACACCATCACCCACCCCCGAGGGTGCAGCCTGGCACACTGGCTCAGCCTGGCACCCCAGCGCTGCGAGCCTGCCTGGACAACTCAGTGACTTAGCCAGACCTGGCGTCAAAATGGAAAACACAAGAAGGGGCTGGGGATGTAGCTCAGGGGGATGGCGCTGGGTTTAATCCCCGATGTTGCAGGAGGATTGCCAAGTTCAAGACCAGCGTAGGCAACTTAATGACTTAGCAAGACTATACCTCAAAATCAAAGCCAAGAAATAGGCCCTGGGCCCAACACCCACTACCCCGAAACAAAACAGAGCAGCAGCCGAAGATATTTGGGTCAGAAACAACTTTGTGGCTTCTTTTCCTGCTCCTGCCCTTCGTTGATATAAAAGGAGGAAGTTTCTGAGGCAATGAATTTCCTTTGGGAACAGAAAGGGGGGAGAAAAAACGGAGAAAGTGTTGTTAATAACGAGCAGAAGTCTGCGGTCGGCTGGACGCCCTCGGGTGCTCCGGCGATGAGTTACGGGCCGCAGCCTGCTCCTTTGAAGTCGTGTTTATGGCTGGCTAAGCAAGCGCGGGTGACGGGTGACGGTCACTACGGCGCCCAGCCACGCAAACTTCGGGCCTTGGAGGTTTGGAGATGGAGCAAGTAAATGCCGCCTCACCTGACAGGCCGTTCCACCGGCGGCCTCACCCTGACTGGGACAGGTGTGGACTCCCCAGGAAGGCGGGGTGCGACCACCAGGTCCCCGCCAGCCCTGCTGCCGCCTGCTGTAGGTCTCGCCCCCCAAAGAAGCTCAGAAACACGATTTCTCATGTGAGGGTCGTCAGCTTCTCCTTCGGGTGCTAGGCAAGGATGGAAAGTAGACCGGTCTCTCTCTCTCTCTCTCTCTCTCTCTCTCCCTCTCTCTCTTTCCTTTTCTTTCTTTGCTTGTGGGAATAGGAATAGAACTCAAGGCCTGCACACAGAGCTACATCCAAGGCTGCTTTTTATTTTTGATTTTGAGACAGGACCTCACTAAGTTGCCCAGGCTGGGCTGACCTTGCGATCCTCCTGCCTCAGCCTCCTAGAGTGCTGGGATAACACGTCTGCACCATGGGCCCTGGCTTGCCTGCCCGCCTTTCTTCCTACGCGAGTCCTAGGGACTGAACCCAGGGCCTTTGCACTGAGCTACATCCCTAACCATTTTATTTTTTATTTTGAAACAAGCCCTCGCTAAGTTGCTAACTTGCCCCAGCTGGGTTCAAACTTCTCTTCCTCCTCCATCGACCCAAAGCGCCGGGCTGAGGGGCGCGGGCAGCGAGTTTCTGCTCAGATAGGGCAGGGTGGTCAGGAAACCCGCAAAGGGGCATAGCAGGGGCTTCTGGGTGCTTTATTCCTCCAGTTTGTCCTTCCTTCCTTCCTTCCTTTTTCCTGGGGACTGAGCCCAGGGACTTTGCACTGAGCTACCTTCCGAACACCCACCCCCATTTTTTTTTTTTTTTTGAGACAGTTTTGTTAAGTTGCCCAGGCTGGGCTCCAACTGATCCTCCTGCCTCAGCTTCCCAGAGGGCTGGATTACTGGCTGGCACCACAGGGCCTGACATGAACCGTTTTAAACATGGTCCAAGGGGCTCGGGTGTGTCTCAGTGGTTAGAGAGCTTGACTAGCACGCACAAAGCCCTGGGGTTCGATTCCTCAGCAACATTAAAAAATTAGTTGGGAAAAAAAATTTAGCTGAACGTTGTGGCGCACATCTGTAATCCCAGCACTCGGGATGCTGAGCCAGGAGGATTGCTGTGATTTCAAGGCCAGCCTGGGCTCCACAGTGAGGAACAGCCTGGGCTATAGAGCAAGACCCTATATCAACAAACAAAAGAAAACAAAAGAAAACAAAAAAAAAAAAAAAAAAAAAAAAAAAACCAAACTGAAAATCAGCTGTGGAGGGAGCTCGGTATGAGGCCCCCTAATTGCCAGTATATCAGACAGAAGAAAGAAAAGAAGAAGAAAAGGAAAGAGTGAATCTAAGCAACGTGCCCAGGGCCACTCGGGGAGTGGCAGGGCGGGACTTGGTGGTGCGTCCTGGGCACCCCCGGCCACGCGGCCTGGCACACAGTAATCGCCGGAAACCTGTGCCATGCCCAGTCCTCTCTTCAAAATAAAAAATCAAGAATGGGTTGAGGATGAAGTTCAGTGTAAACGTCCTGCATTCAATCCTCAGTACCTAAATAAACTTTTTATCTATTTATTTATTTATTTGAGACAGGGTCTTGTTCTGTGTCCCAGGGGTCCTGAACTCACTGTATATCCCCGGCTGGCCTCAAACTCCAGCCAGTCTTTCTGCCTCAGCCTCCCCGATGCCCGGATCACCCGAGTGCCAGTTTTCACGTCATGCTGAAAGCTCACTCCCAGGGCCTCACGGCTGCCAGACAAGGGCTCTAGCCGTTGGGCTACGCCTCCACACCTTGGCCCTGGTCTTTCTTGAAATGAGAGGTGGGCCTTCAGGAGGCCACTTTCCACACCCCACAGCTCACTTGAAAGCCCGTGCCTGAGGCCAGAAGGCGTGGTTTATATTACGCCGTGGCCCAGCCCTGCTCACCTCGCCGCAAGGGAGCCGGTCCCCCGGACAGTGGACTCATGGGCCAGTCACCTGACGGGCTCCACAGCACATAAATTTAAGCCTCCTACACAGCCTTGAACCCAGAGGGCCTCGGTGTGGGCTCAGAGAGGGAGCCCACCTGCAAAGGCCATCACGTGGGTGGCTAGCAATGCCCCATGCAGCCCCGGCAAGGTGGGCTTCCTGTCCCTGCCCCAAACAAGTTCCAAATCCTTTAGGTCTGGGCAGGACAGATCTGCCTTCAGCATTTACTTGTGTAGTGACTTATTATTGTGGCTCTGGGGGCGGAGCCCGGGCCTTCGCACTGAGCTCCATCCTCAGCCCACTTTTACTTTTGATTTTGAGACAGTCTCACTCAGTTGCCTATGTTGGACTCAAATCTGAGATCCCCCTGCCTCAGCCTCCCAGAATGCCAGGATGTTGGGTTTGTGCCAATGGGCCTGGCACCTTGGGCTTCTTGGTTATGAGGGACACATAACCATGCAAGAGAGGGACACTTGGGTCACAGATATCTTCTGTTTTGTCCAGGGTAAAAGCAATTGGCTATTGCCTTTTAAATTTAAATATGTGGGTTGGGGGTATAACTCCTGTTAGAGCGCTTGCCCAGTAAATAAAAGACCCTGGGTTCAATTCCCCAGCACAACACAAGCCGGGCATGGTGGCACATGCCTCTAAACCCAGCACTCAGGAGGCTGAGGCAGGAGGACTGCCTTGAGTTCAAGGCCAGTGTGGGCTCCATAGTGAGTTCAGGAGCGGCTTGGCCCACAGAGTGAGACCCTGTCCTCCTAGGGCCTTCGCCCTGAGCTACGTTGCTAAGCTGCCCCAAGGTCGGGCTTGAATTTAAGACGACCGAGCTTCAGGCCTCCAGCGTGAAGGGATGATGGCTCCATACCGCGTGGGCCACTGTGGGCTTGGCTTCACCCACCCCCAGCTCTGCTGCTCCCAGGACCTGCAGCGTGGGCCACCGTCCCTGGCTCCCTGACACTGGACAGCCGGCCCCAGCACGCGTCATTCTTCTGGGTGGCTCAGCACAAGGGCAGTGCATGCAGAGAACGGAGCACCCCGGCAGCTGGAGGACATGAGGTAGGTACGGTGCCTGGCACAGGTGCTGGAGGCCGCGGCTTCCGGTCTGGGGTTTGCACTATCATAGAGTGGACATGACCCGCTAGGGCGCCTTAAGGACAGGTCATGCAAAGCATGTCACTCATGCCAGCGTGCGGCAGAGGGCAGAGGAGGGGGCACCGTGGAGGAAGACTTGGAGGGTAGCACCCATGGGTACAGGCCTGTCATCCCAGCCCTCGGGAGGCTGAGGCAGGAGGATCCCAAGTTCCTGCCCAGCTTGGGCTACTTAGCAACTTAATGAGACTGTCTCACAAAAATTAAACTGAGGTGGGGTGAGCTCTGTGTGAAGGCTTGGGCTTGGCCCTTGGCCGGACAGAAGAAGGGAGCGGGGAAGGGGCAGGGGAAGGAGCAGGGGATGCATCCTGGGTGCCTCCTCCCCGACTGGCCCAGCTCGGACCGCTATAGGCGACCACCGCTCTGCCCAGGCCTTGGGCGCTTGCCCCGGCAATGGCTCCGTTAATGCTAACCACCTGGCACCTGCCACTTGGTGGCCTGACGTTGGCCAGGCCTCCTCGGGCCCCTTTCATGTGACATTCCTTCCCAGCTCGGCTGTCACAGGCCTGAGGGTCGCTGCCAGGGGTGCTGGGAGACAAGAAGCAGGCCCGGGGGCGAGGCGGGGCTGAAGTGCTCCCGGTGGGACAGGCTGGCCGCTCCAGGTCCCACCGGCCTCGGGCCTTGTGAGTGGCTGGGGTGGTGACAGGAGTGTTGCTCTGCTAAAGGTCCCTGCAGCCCCAGGCATGTCACCGGGAGGGACCAGGGCCCCTGCCCGTGCCTCCCAGTGGGGACTGGACCGGCTGCCAGCTGGTTGGGCCTGTCCCTGGAGGGCGCTGCCCGCCCCACAGGACGGTTGTGCCACGCCATTTGGCTCCACTCTTCTCAAGAGCTGGCTGGGAGCGTCCGAGCAGAGGCACCAGTGTGGGTGCAGCAGGCCTGCCAACCCAGCGCTCTGAGAGGCTGAGGCAGGAGGATCGCAGGCTTGAGCCCAGCCTGGGTAAACACCCTGTATGAAAATCAATCCCGGGGCAAGCCTTTCTGAGGCCCTCCTCTGGCTAACAAAAACGTTTAATGCTCTGCCTGTTTTCAAAATAAAAGCATCCTCTCTGCACCTTGAAAAAATAAAACCAGGGCTGGAGGAATAGCTCAGTGGCTAAAGCGCTTTCCTATCAAGTGCCCACACCTGTCATCCCAGCACTTGGGAGGCTGAGGCAGGAGGATTGCCATGAGTCCAAAGCCAGCCTGGGCTAGCCTGGGAACACAGTGAGTTGAGGATCAGCCTACACCAGACTGGAGAGCGAAACTCTCTCAAAAAGAAACAAGAAAAAATAAAACCAAAAATTGGCTGAGGATGTAGCTCGTTGTGAAGGCCCTAAGTTAAGTCCTCAGTACCAAACCGAGCCAAAGCAAACTCAAAGCCTCAACTCAGTGCTACCAGAAGGATCAGAATCTCTCCCCTCCCGCCGAGGCTTGTCAGCCACCTAAGGCATAAATCTCACCAGGCCTGGCACCCGGGAAGTGCGGTAGAGTGAGGTGGGCAGGGGCGGGTGAGGATGGGCAGGAACAGGCTCCATCCAGGGCTGGCTGGCCTCTGAGCTTAGTTCTTTCAAGGGCAGACATAGTGATCCCTATTTTGCGAACAGTTAGGATGTTAAAATGAAACGATGTTCCTAGAAATACGTGTCTTTTTCACGGTGCTGAGGCCCCACCCCAAGGCCTTCACACTACACCTCCAGTCACTTTTTATGGTTCACTGGAGACAGGGTCTTGTCAAGTTGGGAAGCTGCCCAGGCTGGGCTTGAACTCATGATCTCCCTGCTTCAGCTTCCCAGAGTGCTGGAATTCCAGGCCCCTACTGCTGGGCTTAGTGGCCAAAGCACAGCATGGCGGGTGGACAAGGTGGGACATGCCTTTGATCTACCCGCCGCACCTGAGTCATCTAGGGCATGGCGCCTGCTTCGTCCCCTGCTGGTGGCACTGTGCCATTGTCTCTGATGCCATGTCCCTGACAGAAAAGCACTCACTGCTGTCAGGTGACCCGTCCCAGGTCCTGCAGGCTGAGCACCATCGCCAGCATGGGAGCTGGGACCGACAGCGTGGCTCGTGGTCAGGACACTGCCTAGCATGTAGAATGCCAGGTCTGTCCCGCAGCATCACGGAAGTTAGCCCAACTGGGAGCTCGCGCCTGTAATCCCAGCACGCGGGAGCCTGAGGCAGGAGGGTCCCTGTGTGTTGGGGAACAGCCTGAACTGCAGAGTGAGACCCTGTCTCTACAAAAACAAACAAAAGTTTGGAATGTGGGCTTGGTTTATTTCACACTGTTGGGATCAAACGCTGCTCTGGGAACAGCGCGAGGTGGGCTTAGTTCCACAGGACCCAGATCCCACGTCTGGCCTCCTTGGAATTGCAAGGGGCCAGGACTGCGAGGCCTGCTGGGGCACCTGGGGTCCTCATGCAGGGTATCCGTGGGAATCCAGAGTCCCCTGGTCACCTGGAACTGGCTCCTGGTGGGATTTACAGCTGCCCCATAGGCTCTTGGGAGTTTGTTTATTTTTTGAAACTCCATAGTTCATTCTGGTCCCTAGGCAAATGCTCTAATCACTGCTATTATTCCATCCCCTGTGTTTTTTTTTTTTTTTTAATTCTTTGAGACAGGGTCTTGCTCTATAGCCCAGGCTGGTCCTGAGCTCCTTACATCGCCTAAGCTGGCCTTGGACTCACAGCAATCCTCCTGCCTCAGCTTCCCAAGTGCTGGGATTATAGGCATAGTTTACACTATTATTTTTAAATTTTAATTAAAAAATTTCTTTGTGGTACTGGAGATTGAACTGGGATTGCAGGCCTGAGGCTCCTGGCCCACACCGGGTGGTTGTTAGAGGTAAGCCCATGGGGGTACTGCCTGCCCCTGCCCCAGGTTGGCCTCCCAGCACGGGCCTGACCTCTAGTGCCCCCTGGGAGGAGGGCTGTCAGGGGTGTCATGTCCAGGGGGGTGGCGGTGGACAAAGAGGACAGGGGTCCCAGCCAGAGCTCTCCCATGCGTCGTCCCAGCTCTGAGGCACTATGACTTTCTTCCCTGGGCCTGTATTTCCTTATCTTTTACAGAGGACATGGGATAGCTTCTCCCTTGATGACATTTATTTTGATACTGGAGATCAAGCCCATGATGTTCACATTGAGCTACATCCCAACCCTCCCCCACCTTGAGACAGGGTCTAGTTAAGTAGCTATATTGGCCAGGTTGGGTTCAAACTTGAGATCCTGATCCTCCTGCCTCAGCCTCCCAGAGTGGCGGGATGACAGACCTGCGGCCACAGGCTGGCTTGATATTATTTCCCTGGGGACTGTCCCTGACCCCAAGAGCCCCATCCCCCAGCAGCAGCCCACTCTGTAGGCTGCCAATAGGGGGCAGGAAAAGGCGCCTGGGGGCTTTCCTTTCAGAGGGCAGCTGTGAGTCCACTGTGGGGACAAGAGGCACAGTGGCTTAGGGACAGCCTGAGACAGCAGCGAGAATTCAGCTCTCAGGGGCTCGTGCCACGACCAAAGAACCCAGCCGTGGGGTGGAAGAACAGGAGCGAGTGTGGACTGGGCATTGCCCACCTAGAGCTGGAGAGGTGCTTAGTAGTTTGGGGTTTTTTCTGGGGGAAGTGGGGAGCAGCGACAAGCTCTGGCTCTGCAGTCCAGGCTGGTCTTGAAATCACTTTGTGGCTCAGGCTAGTCTCAAACTCACAGCAATCTTCCCACCTCAGCCTCTTGGGTGCTGGGATTCTGGGTGTGTACCACTGTTCCCAGCAGGAGAGGAGCCCTTTGTCTGGATGCTGCTGCGCGGTCTCCTGGATCATCGCTCATGTGATGCCTGAGGAAGCGGTTTCCGCTATGTACAGCCTGTGAGGTGGCGCCCACACCTATAATAGTGTTCAGGTGGCTGAGGCAGGAGGATCACCTGGGAGTTCAACAGAGTAAAACCTTGTCTCAGATAAACAAAACCAGCTGGACCTGGTGCACGGGCCTGTAATGTCAGCACTCTGGGAGGCTGAGGCAGGAGGACTACAAGACTAAACCCAGCCTGGGCAACTGAGTAACATAGCAAGACCCTGCCTCAAAGTCAGAATACAGAACTGAGCTAGGGATGTAGCTCAGTGTAAAGGATGTGCACGGGCATGGTGGCACACATCTGCCACCCTGCGTCTGGGAGGCTGAGGCAGGAGAACTGCCCTGAGTGTAGGGCCAGCCTGGGCTACATAGTAAGTTCAGGAACAGCCTGGGGTAAGACTCTGGCTCAAAAATAAATAAATAAATAATAAATAAATAAATAAAATTAAAGGAGAAGAGGTGGAGTGACATAACTGACAGGCCAGTGTCACGCAATCAGCCAGTTTTTGAAAAGCCGGAAAACTTCACGCTTCCTGTCTCTCTGGTGACTTCATGGAGTTCAAACAAACTTGGGATTGTCACCCCACGCCCTGCAGTTTCCAGCCCCCCGCTGAGGGTGGAATGAATCATCTTTTCTCCTTTTTAGCAGTGCTGGAGCAGAGCCCAGGGCTCTCCGCGGAGCTGCACCCCCGGCCCAGTTTTGGTTTGGATTTTGAGGCAGTCTCGTGGAGCTGCTAAGTAGCCTGAGCTGGGTGACCCTCCTGGGTCAGCCTCCCGCCATGCTAGGATGTGGGCCTGCACCACCAGGGGCTGCAGGCTCATTCCGGAAGGATGCATGGCACAGGGACGTGGAGCCAGGAGCCGGCCTGCCATCCCTGGCCCGGTCCTCAGCTCCACCCAGGCCAGTGAGCCCCAGCCACAAAGTCAGGGGAATCAGCGGGTCTCCACAGCCAAGCGCTGGGTGGCAGCCTCGGAGAGAAATAGAGAAGCCAGGGCTGGGGTGGAGCTCGGTGATTAGGGCACGTGCCTAGCATGCACAAGGCCCCGGGTTCGAGTCCCTAGCACTGCACAAAATTTAGCTGGACATGGGGGCCAATCCCAGCACTCGGGAGGCTGAGGCAGGAGGATTGTTGTGAGTTCAAGGCCAGCCTGGGCTACATCGTGGCTTTAGGACCAGCCTGGACTACAGAGAAAGATCCTGTCTCAGAGATAGAGAGAGAGAGAGAGAGAGAGAGAGAGAGAGAGAGAGAGAGAGAGAGAGAGAGAGAGAGAAAGGGAGAGAGAGAGGGAGAGGGAGAGAGAGAGGAAATTGGGGCTCAAGATCACTTGCTGCTCCCTGGCTGTGGGAGCAAGACAAAGCACCTCCCTCCCTAAAACCTGACCTTTGCCATTGATAAATGTCCCTATGGACCACCCCCCTGGGCTCTCAATGGGCAACACAAATGGAGATCAGAGCCACAGCTGGGCATTCACAGTTTTAAATTTTCTCACAGTGAAACACACACAGCCACGAATCCTCTTCAAAATCCTCCCTTGCACCAGGCCCGGGGCCCATGCGCACGATTCCAGCTTCTCGCCATCCTGGCCGTGGGGGCAGCCTAGGAAGACCCCTCTGAAGAGAAGAGAAAATATCAAGTTGAATCTAATGATCCTGCATCACAAACACATACCAATAAAAAGAGTAATTTGGGGGGAAATTAAAAATGCCAAAAAAGCTAAGGATATAGAGCCGTGCAAAGGACCAGGTTCCAATCCCCAGTACGGGGGAAATCCAGAACCAGTTCATCATGCTCCAGGAAACAGGAGATGGAAATTGAAGCCGGTTTGTTGTTTTATTGGGTCTGTCCTGGGGGTCGAATTCAGCTGTACCCCAGTCCACTTTCTGAGACAGGATCTTACTGTGTTGCTGAGTTGTCCAGGCTGAGTTCAAACCTGCGATCCTCCTGCCTCAGCCTCCCAGAGTGCTACCATGATAGGCCTGGGCCACTGGGCCTGGCTTCAATTTGTTAATTTTGCTATCCAGCAAAGATCCATGTTGTCTTTTTTCATTTGGTCCACCTCCTGCCCCAGTGTGCTGCTGCCTTGGTGGCCAGTCCCCTCCCAGTCCCCTCCCAGGCTTCCTGCCACAGAGCCCTGACCAGGGCCAGGGCACACTGAGCTCCCCAGCAGAGCCCCGGGGCCCCTACGTGAGACCCAGGACTTTAACAGCGTCCCCACCTCCCAGCCCACATTCCCCAGGGTTGCTGAGGCAGAAAACTCCACGGAACAAAGCCGTGGCCTCCAAAGGCATTTGGCGCCATCTCTGAGGCTTCCGGGACAGCCACTTTTAGGTTAGGAAACAGGACCAAGAGGAAGCAGGCCAGAGCCGAGGAGCACCGCCCGCATACTGGTGGGAGCCTTGTGGGGCACCCTGCAGTCAGAGCCCTACCCTGAATGCCCCCAAACAGGACCCCCAGCCCTGGGTTCTTTCCTGCATCAGCCCCTGAGCCCTGGGGCAACTTCCAGGGACTTCGTCTAGCAGCTGTGCCACTAGGTGAGGACACGTGCCAGCATCTCGTGCTCTGCTATTCTACCTGGATTCCCTCCTCCTCCTCCTCCGCTCCTCCTTCCTCCTTTCTTCTTCTGGATTGTACCCAGGGCCTTTGCATGAGCTCCACCTCTGGTCAATTTTATTTCTGATTTTGAGACAAGGTTTCATGAAGTTGCACAGGCTAGTTTTGAACCTGTGATCCTCCTGCCTCGTCCTCCCAGAGCGCTGAGGCAGCAGGCCTGCTCTTTTGGGCCCAGCTGTGGTCCCGTCCTCCTCCCCGCACACGCTCAGACTAATTCAGAGCCACACTGTCTATATCTTCACCCCTGACGATACATCAGAAAGCAAGATGCCCAAGTCCCAAACCATGACCTGTCCCCTCAGGACAAGGGGCAGTGTCCTAGCTGGGCCAGGGGGGCAGCAGGCCTGTCACCCCAGAACTCCGAGAGGCCAAAGCAGGAGGATTGCAAGTTTGAGCGTAGCCCGGGCAATTTAGGAACTTAGCTAGATCAAAGATTTAAAAAATCTGGGCCGAGGGTGGAGCTCCGAGTGACAGCCTGGGCTCCAACACCAAGAAAAAAGAGAGAGAGAGAAAATAAAAATAAACCAATGAGAAAGGGCCATGTCTTGGGCCCCTGGGAAGGCGCTGCCCCGAGGAGGGGTGCCAGCCCCGCCACTGCCGTGAGTGGCTTCCAGGGCTCCGGGTGCAGGCCGGTGCGTTCACCATGCTGCCAGGGTCCAGGGGAGAATGGAGTTTGTCCCTGGCCAGCACAGCCGTCCCCACAGGGTGCTTCTGGGCCAGCTCTCTGGAGCTGCTGGGTTATTTTTAAGGACAAGCAGCTCGCTGGTTTTTGCTCCCCTCATCGGAATTAGTGTGGCTCAGCTGAGTGCGGTGTGCATGGAAAGGGTAACTTGTCACCCACGCAGATGGCGCTGAGGCTGGGGCTGTGGAGGGGGCTCGGCAGGGGAGCTCAGCAAACACCCCAGCCGAGTTCAGCCCCGGGACCCGCGGGCGAGCGGCCCAGCTCTGGCCCTCCAGCACTTACAGTCTAGGTGGGTGATGAGCCACCGCTCCAGCGTTGACACCAGACCTCTTACCTCATGAAAGCCCAGCTCTAGCCAGGCCTGCTGGTGCACACCTGTCATCCCAGCACTCTGGGAGGCTGAGGCAGGAAGATTTCAAGTTTGAGTCCAGTCTGGGCAACTTAGAGAGCTACCTTAAAACAGCACAATGAAAACGCTCTGGGGATCTAGCTGAGGGTAAAGGCCCTAAGCTTGGTCCTCAGTGCCACAAAGATAGAAAGAAAGAAAGGCCTGATTCTGCCATCTCCTGTTGGGGTCACCTCTGAGAAAACCACCCCATCTTTTCCTAGCTCCTGGTTTGCCAGCTTTGTTGACTTACTCAAAATACCCATTTTCAGTTCTGGAGATTTTCTCCTATTCTATTGTTCTCTCTCCAGTGTTTATTCCTGCCTTCCTTCTTCTGGCTCTGGAAGCCTGTTACGCTTGATTGTTTGTGGGTCTGGGGACGGAACCTAGGACCTTCACCCGGAGCTGTATCCCAGCCCGTTTTGATTGTTGATTTTTAAGACAGACTCTCACTAAGTCACTCAATGACCCAGGCTGAGTTTGAAGTTGTGATCCTCCTGCCTCAGCCTCCCAGAACAGTGGGATGACAGGCCTGCATCACAGCAGCCAGCTCGCCTATGCTACCCAGTTTCTAGAAACTTTGAGGCCGGACCTCGAACCAGGTAATACACACAGGCCACTGTTTCTGTCATCAAGGAACAAAGGGCCACAGGGCCAGAGGATGGGATCACTGGGTCGTAGTGGCACAGGCCTATCATTTCAATTCTCCGGGAGGCTGACGCAGGAGGATCACAAGCGTAAGCCCAGTCTGGGCCACTGAGTGACTGACTTGATAACAACACCTTGTCTTCAAATCAAAAATGAACATGGGCTGGGGATGTAGCTCAGTGTGAATTCCTGGGTTCCACCTGCAGATCCTCAAAATAACAATCACAATGAAAACACACACAGGCAAACGGAAAAGCAGCCACGAGCCGTGCTGCCCCACCCCGCTCCCCTGAGAGGGCAGCAAGGGGATGTCACAGTGAGTGAGTCACCCGGCCTCAAATAACCAGGAGCCACAGAGACCAAGTCCTAACCTTGGAAGCTGGCCCGATTTCCCAGTCCCAAAATAACTGCTATGGGTTCGCATAGCTATGTGCGCACTGGGCCAGCCTACGGCGCGTGGAAGTGGCTGTTCCAGTCAGGCTCAGCCAGGCATGCTGGGAGGCTGAGGCAGGAGGATGGTGAGTTTCAGCTCAGCCCGGGCACCTGAGCAACTTAGCGGGACCCTGCCTTGAACCTCCTCTGCTGCCCGGGATGAGATCCTGTCATGCTGTTTACTGCCGGGGGTTAAAGGTCACAAGGTGCCTTTCTGTTTGGGGCCTCAGTCTCCAGAGAAGAACTGTGTCCCTGTCAGGCAAACCGAGAGACTCTCCCCACCCTGTGCAAAGTCCGCTGATTACATACACGTTTTCTGCCTGTTGTGAGCGCCGCAGGGGGAGAGGAAATGGGGCTCCACAACCCAGAAGTGCTTGTGATCCACCCGGAAACAGAGAGGGGAAAGAGTCATGAAACAAAACAAAAAAAATATTTTTGAGGTAGGGCCTCTCTCTGTAGTCAGGCTAGTTCTGACTTAAACACAATCCCCAGTTTACTTGGTGCTGGGGACTCAAACTCAGGGCCTTGTGCTTGCTAGGCAAGTGCTCTAATTGCTGTGTTATTCTTCCACTCCAAAAATCTTTCTAAATTTAAGATCTGCAGAGCTGGAGGAATAGCATAGCAGAGTGCTTTTCTAGCAAGTGCATCGTCCTCAGTTTGATTCCCCAACACCATGTAACACACCTGAGCATGGCACCACACTCCTGTCATTCCAGCACTTGGAAGGCTGGGTAGGAGGATTGCTCTGAGTTCAAGGCCAGCCTGGGCTCCATAGTGAGCTCAGGGCCAGCTTGGGCTACAGAGTAAGATCCTGTCTCAAAAAAACAGATTAAGAAGATTGGAACCAAATTTTAGAGAAACTGAAGTTCTCAATCTAATTTGTCTTTTTTTTTTTTTGAGACAAGGTTTTACCCTATAGTCTAGGCTGGTCCTGAACTCACTTTGTAAGCCAAAGCTGGCCTTGAACTCATAGCAATCTTCCTGCCTCAGCCTCCTGATTGCTGGGATCATCACACTTGTCTAATTTGTATGTGATGCTGGAGAATTGAACTCAGGGCCTTGCACTTGCTAGGTGAATGTTCCAACCACTTAGCTCCGCCCCCAGCACCTGTAATTTGTATTCAAATAGACCAATACAAGCTTAGGACACATTTTCCAATGAAGTTGACGCAGATTGATTATAAATCCAGGAAAGTAGAACCCGAGAAAGTTTCTGTCACAGGTTTAAATTGCCGCAAAAGAGGCATTAAATTTTTATTTTTTTCTATACTGAGGATTGAGGCCTACATACCCAGCCCCATTTTTTAAACTTTTGATTTTGAGACAGGGACTTCTTAAGTCTCCAAGTTGCCAAAACGGGGCCCAAATTTTACAACCTCCCACCTCAGCTTCACGGTGTGCTGGGCTGACAGGCCTGTGCCATCCAGCCCAGCTCCCGAATATTTTTTAGCGTGATTCTCCACGTTATTTCACTCAGATTTAGACGGAGCCAAAAGGAACGACTGAGAAATCAGAGTTCCGGGCTCTGGAGACTCTGAGGAGCCGGTGACCATCAGCTAAGTGAGGTGGCTCTTAGTACACAGAAGCCCCAGCCCCGCGGTGGTGTGGGGGGCTGGGGCCCTGGTGCGCACGCGCCCTGGGGAAACCGCTGCCCCGCTGCCGCGTGGGGCCTGCTCACGAGAGCGGGAGGGAGAACTTGGTATTCTGAGGTACAGTTTTACTCTGTAGTCCAGCCCAGGCTGGCCGGGAACACATGGCAATCCTCCCACCTCAGTCTCCCATTACAAATGTAAAGTAATTCCTTTGAATCTGTGATTTGCACCGAAATAGGGACCGGGCGGGGGAGGGGAGAAGGCAGAAAGGAAGTGTGTGTGTGGAGGAATCCTTCAGGGACCCCCGCGGTGAGAACTCGGCGCGAGGCGCATCCAGCGTGACGCCGGCGGCCCCTGGTGGACACGCTGGGAATGGAGCCGCAAGACCGGCTAGAGCCAGTTTGCATAGTTGTGTGGCGATCTCCGTGCGGGATGGGTGGGCCCACAGCAGTGAGGAGATAAGGACAGTATATGGAGGGAGAAAGATAGTCGACCTTTTATTAAACCAAGAGAACTAACAGCACCCGCTCTGTCGGCTACTAGATATGGGAGCGCTGGCCTTTAAATCGCCAGGCTGGTTTCTGTTTTGTTTCTGCAGTACTGGGGATTGAATCTAGAGATACGTACCTAGGTCTTTCTTTTTTTTTTTTTTTTCTTGGAGGCAGGGTCTCGCTCTGTAGCCCAGGCTGGTCCTGAACTCACTATGTAGCCCAGACTGGCTTAGACCTCACAGCAATCTACCTGCCTCAGCCTCCGGAGTGCTGGGATTACAGGTGTGCACCAAGTTACTCAAGGTGGTTTTGAACTTGAAATCCCTCTGCTTCAGCTGCCCAGATGCTGGAATTAAGGGCCTACGACTCCAGTGTCAGCTTAAGTTGCCACAAAGAATGTTGTGGAGTATGTGTGTGGTACTGGGGATGGAGTACTTTAGAGCCCTCATGCTGAGCTAAATCTCCAGCTTGTTTTGTTTGTTTATTTTTCTAGACAGGGTCATACTGGGTAGTCCAAACTGGTCCTAACCTCATTATGTAGACCTGGCTGGTTTGGATTCATGGCAATCCTCCTGTCCCAGCCTCCCAGGTGCTGGGCTTACAGGTATGCACCACCATATCCAGTTTATATGCTGCTGGGGAATCAAATCCAGGGTCTTGTGCTGGCTAGGCAATCATTCTGGGGCATACTTCCAGACCCTCACTTAAAAATTGTTTTTAAATATTTATTTATTTACTTACTTACTTTGGAGTTTGAAACAGAATTTTGCTAAGTTTCCTAGGCTGGGCTGGACCTTGAGATCCCCCTGTTTCAGCATGCCAGAGTGCTGAGGTTATAGGTCTGGGCCACGGGGCCAGAGGAGATGATATTTTTGCATAAGTAGGAAGCAACACTAGGGAGCTTTAAGATATAAGGACGGTCACTGGCCACTAATCTAGTCCAGTGATATTTGTCTGTGTCCTTTCCAATCACCTCATTTGCATTTTAGGGTACAAGATTACAGTGAGAGCCATCTGAGAGCCATCTGTCCACTGCAGTGTTTCTCAAATTGAAGTTCACATTCTCTCTGTCTGGACACAAACTTAAGGAATTTGTTGAAACAATTACTCTGGCCCGGCTTGGTGGTGCAGGCCTGTCATCCCAGTAATGTGGGAGGCGGAGGCAGGAAGGTTGAAAGTGTGAGCCCAGCCTGGGGAATTTAGTGACTTCTCAAAATGAGAACCAAACACAAAGGACTGGGGAACTGGGAATGTGACTTGTGGCCTGGACTCAATCTATTCTACCACCCTACTCCTCCCCTAGAAAAGAAATAGCCCTTCTCAAAAAAAAAAAAAAAACAAACAATAAATAAATACATAAATAAATAAATCTCCAAGCATGAACCCACCTAGTCAGTATGAGAATATAAAGGCAGCCACCCAGGCCTGAAGGCGCCTTAAAGAGAGGAGAGTAGCTGTGAGTGGAGTTGGGAAAGATGGAGCCACCTGTAGAGCTCCTGCCTCAGGCTCTGTCCACGGTGCTGAAGAGGGAATACTGGTGACTGACCACAGACTGAGGGCGCACTTGCCAGTCCGCACCCCTCCATTGTAGAAGGAACAAGGCTGGGGCTGTGAGGCAGAATGATGACTGTGATAGTTTGGATCTGGAGTGTCCCAAAGCCTCATGTGTTTGGACGAACGGATAGCTATGGGACAGGTGCGCCGTTGGGAGCTGGGGCTTGGCTAGAAGGGGTGGGTGCTTGGAGTTTGACCGGAAGGGATTGTGTCAACTTTTTAAGATTGGAGGGTGCCCAGGGCAAAGCTTTCATGTGTGTGCCAATGACTTGAGAGGCAGGAAGCGAGGGAGGGGCACCGAGATTGCCAAAATGTACCACCTTATAGGTGAAGCTGGCATCCAGGGGTAGTGTCACGCCATCCCTGAACAAGCGACTGTCTTCCTGCAGGTGTTGGGACCCCTGGGGAATGACGGGGATGTGGGTGGAACCCCTCATGCTGGATGTGCCGTGGTGGCGGATCCTGAAAAGAGTGCGGGGAGACGCCTTGTGTGACGTCTCCCAGGGAACAACATAGAGGGCCACCCAGTGTGACTCCTCACTGGGCAGGGACCCCGAGCCAACGCAGAGGACAGTGGCTGCTCACACCGCAGGGGGCAGAGTGGGTGCAGTGCTGTGGACAAGGACCACCGAGGTTTTTGCAAACATGCACGAATTTTTCCCACCGTGCAAAGACGGAGACACTATTATCCAAAAATATCCAGAAAAGGCCGGTGACAAAGTGATGCCACGTTGGTCACCACACCCGGAGGCTGCCTCCCTCCACATTCCACAGAGCTGAGGCTGGGCCTGGTGATGCAGTCCTGTCATCTCAGCAATCTAGGAGGCCGAGGCAGGAGAATTCCAAGCTCATACTCAGCCTTAGCAGTTTCGTGACTTAAGGAGACCAAGTGCCCAAATCAAAACTTTAAAAAAAATTGGTCTGGGGATTCAGCCCAGTGTAAACACCAGGAAATGAGGGGACCAAATCCCTGGGCCAGTGTGTCATCCCGGGCAGAGCTTGGTGGCTTCTGCTCTATTCTCTGGTTGACACAGCCGGCAGAGACTTCAGTCTTTGCTCATGTATTTGCAATGTGCCGCCGGGCAGATGTGGAGGGGTGGCCTGCTTCTGGTGTGGCCAGAGACCACTAATCCCTGACTCCCAATAACACATTTAGGGTTTTGTTCTGAGGCCAAGGAGGACATAGACTCACTGTTTGCTAAAACCGAGTCTCTCCCTTGGGCCCACAGATGCCCAGGTGGGTGACTGAGAGAGGAACGCAGAGCTGTATGCCCTGTGGGCCCTCAACCCCTGGCTGCAGTCCCTTCTTTGCCGTGGGAGAGTCTATGGAAATGTCGGTGACGCCAGGTGGTGGTGCCCTCAGGTTACAAACCTCATCCCTCTTCAGGACCGGCTGGGAAAGGCTGCTCCGCTGTGCCTGGAGTCTCCATCCTGCGGCAGGAGGTGACCTCACTTCTGTGCCAGTTGACTGCAGGGGACTCAGAGCCAAAGGCCCGCCCGCCAGCTCACTCATCCTCGGGCTGTGAACAAGGCCGGATGTGCGTTGACGTGTGTCCTGGTGGCTGTGGCCTGAGGAAGGCCCTGAGAGGGAACAGTCTCACATAGGGAAACGCCGGCTGGGATTTGGCCCCTGGCACATGGGGGAGCGCGTTTGAGGATCCTGAAGAGTGGTGTCACAGGTGACAGGTGACCAGCCCAACTGCACTGATCCCCTGGGGTATGTCTATCCTCCCCCAGTGTGTGTGTGTGTGTGTGTGTGTGTGTGTGTGTGTGTGTGTGTGCCGTGCGCGTGACTGTGTGGGAAGATGGAGGACATGGTCTTCCCGATGGGGTCCCCGTCTCTGGGAGCACCCAGGGCTTTCAAGCTGGCCACTGTGTCCCGCTCATCCTCCCCAGAGGGAAAACACACCCACTTCCCCAGGGATCAGCTCCACAGGGTATGGAGGCGGAAGAGGCCGGAGCTAGACCAGCCCAGCTCCCGCCTGGTGCCCTTGGCGCAACACCTGCTCTCCGCGTGTTTCTGACACTCCCTGGAAGTCTACCAGGAGTATGCCACCCTGGGGACACGCCAGCCAGGCTGCCCCAGAAGTGATTAGCACAGCCCTGCCAGGGGACTCCTTACCTCCTGCCTGGTGGCTGGGAGTATTCTGGGTGTCTCTGAGCCCTAGTTTGGTGGAAGTTGGGTTGCCCAGTGCACACCCCTCAGAGGGTGAGGTCAGCCCCCAGTGGCTGGTGGCCTGGAGGTGCTGGTCCTGGTCTGGCTCTGGATGCGGTCTGCCAAGGCTGGCCTTATACAGAGGGACCCCTGGCCGTGGGCCGGAGCTCACTTCTCAGAGCCGCCCTCCCCGGAGGCCTCGGGGACTCAGGTCCACCTGAGGGGATTCCATTTTCAATGTGCTCAAAGTGGTCGCCTCTGGGGAACTGAAGGGCATCAGGCCCACTTAAGCACCTGTGTAGAGGGTTAGTGGCTTGGTGCATGGTACAATGTAAAGCACCTACTGTGTACAGGCAGTTGGTGTTCAGTCTCGTTGTACATGGCACTCTGGGAAGCACCTATACTCTATTTGGGCTCGTGGTATGTGGCACAATGCAAAGCACCTACTCTGTGTGTGGGCCCATTGTGTATGGCATAGTGAAAACACCTACTGTGTGCAGGCTCATTACAAAGCAAAGATACCAGTATATGCTGGCACATTGTACATGAGCAACATAAAGCTCCTACTATGTACTGATCTATGTACATTAAATAAAGTTATGCACCTGCTGCAGGCAGGCCTGTGTCCAGGTCCTCCTCATGTAATTCAGGGAGTAATAGAGACAAACTCTCCAGGCCCCGTGGATTCCATTGCTATCAGGGAATCACACAGTCCTCCTAGATATCAGGGCATGTGGGGACAAGGGACATTCTTGAGGGCACTCAGATTCTTCTAGGTACTCCTCCTGTGACCCAGATGGCTATCTGGATGTCCTCAAGTAGAGGTGAGTGGGCTGCGTGTCTGTAAGCAGGTCTCCTGTCTCCAGAGAGCGGACATTAGGACCTGGGTTTGGGGAGGGGCATCCCCAGCTTTCACACTTCCTGTGGCTCCTGCTGGAGGGCTGGGCTCTGGGGAGAAAGAGACAGGGCTAGGGGTGGGTAGTGGGGACCTGGGGAGCCCGGGGGAGGACAGGGGCTCAGAGCAGGCCCACTGAAGCCTGTCCCAGCCAGGTGATCCTACCCACCATGGGTTGGGGCTGAAGAGGGCTGGGAGCAGCCTGCCACACAAGGACCTCACACGTCTGCCCTGTGTGCCCACCTGCACATGTACTGGTTCGGCTCTGCCTGGAACCTGCCTTGCCGGGGCCAGTGAAGGCCCGGGTGGGGACAGGCCTCTGTCTCTGCAGCCACCCTCTCCCAGAGCCTCTGCGCCTCGCTGGACACCAGGCTCATTGGGAGTTCTACCAGCCAACACCATATAAACTGGGTATAGTGGCACCTTCCTGTAATTCCAGCTCTTGGGAGGCTGAAGCAGGAGAATTGCTGTGTTTTCAAGGCCAGTCAGGGCTACATAGTGAATCCGTGACTAGCCTTAAGGTCAGAGTGAGACTCTGTATCAAAAAAAAAAAAAAAAAAAAAAAAAAAAAAAAAATCCCTCCCTTCTAGGGCCCTACAGCGGCAGCCATTGGTATTCCCCTTTAAAAACTGGATTAGAGCAGACAAGTCGCAGGAGTCACGCCAGCGTAGCCTTGCCACAAACATGTGTAACGCGGTGCGGCCCCACCCTGCCTTCCCGCCGCCCTCTCTCTACCCCTGCCTCCAGCCGCGACTCCGTCTCCTCCCCCAGGTGCTGTGTGAACGGAAGACTGTGATACCCCACTTCCTCTTGTCCTCCTTTTTGTTGCCGCCCCTGGGTGTGGAACACAGGACGTTTGCACTGAGACAGCTCTTGGGAAGTCACCAAGTTGCCCAGGCTGGGCTAGAACCTGTGATCCTCCTTCCTCCAGTCTGGGAACACTGGGATCACAGGGGCGAGTCACCATACTCAGCCACTCCCTGCTGGAGAATGGCTTACGCCCCACTGGAGGGTCCTCTGTGCACCAGTGTGGACCCACAGGGCAGCAGTGCCCTAGCACCTGGAAAGCCTGTGGGCCGGCTGCTTGTTTGTGTGGACAGCGTGAGCCGGACCTCTGGACTCCTGACGTGGGGCGGGTCCTTTGGGAGAGCAGCTGGAGAGGACTGGCAGGCCCTCTGCAGGGATTAGCGCAAGAGCAGTACGGGCGGGTCCTCGAGCGCCCACGCGGGCAGCCGGCGTCAGATCTCTGCAGGGGCATCCGGAGGGCCGGGCAAGTCTCCTATGCCATGGCCGGGAGCGTGTGGGCAGGTCCTCCGTGAGGAACACGAGGGGTGTGTGATGGGAACTGACAGCGTGGACACTGCAGGTGGGTTCTCTGCTCCCTCAGCATGCAAGACTTCCAGAATGCGTGCCGGGTGGAAGGGGCGGGAGGGCCTCTGGAGTGCCTGGGCCCCTGTGGAGCACAGGGACGGCATGGGAGGGTCCTGTGATGACACATGCAGGGTGTGGGCAGCGTGGAGGGCATGGGTGGCCGGGGCAGGGCGCCAGAAGGACCACACAGATAAGCAGGTCCTTGTTCAGATTCCTCCAAGTCTGGGAGCAGCAGGAAAGGTGACAGCCACACCTTGTTTATTCAGCGTCAGGGGAACTGCTCACCATCAGCAGCCCGGGCAGGACCGTGCCTTGGGATGCCGCAGCGTCTTACATGTCTCTGGGACCTTGGGGGACACTCAGGTCATGTACAGTGCTTGTCTGAGGAAGTCTGGGGACAGACTGAGGACCCACAGGGAAATAAGTATGAGACACAGGCACTGGGAAGGTCCGTGTCCCCAAGCCACCACACGGAAGCCCACTGCGGGGGCCATTCTGATCAGGCACTTGACAGCTGGGGTCATGGCAGACGAGGTGGGGTGGCGTGTGGAGTACTGTGACATGGGGCATCTGGCACCAGGGCCTGGTGGCCCCTGGGTGCTGCTGTGTCCGCTGGTGAGAGATGGAAGCTTACTGGTTGATCTCCTGGCAGAGCTTCGGGTTTGTGGGAGCTGAGTCTCAGTTGTTGTTGGCCCTGCAGGCAGAACAGAATGTGACCAGGGGAGACATGAGTGACCTGGACATCTGAGCCCCTCCAGACCAAGGTCAAGTTCATGCCTCCTGGGCAAAGCATCAGCCCCTAACCCAGAGAGGGCTCAACCCCTAGGGGCCCTGTCCCCAGCCTGTTGGGAGTGCTGGACACAGCCCGATCAGCAGGTGCTGCAGCAGGGGGGCCGATGAGGGTCTCACCGGGACACCTCCACCTGCACCTGATGCCCCTGTGACACCCTGTCCCCCCGGACGACTCCACTGCTGCCCTCCTACATGACATTTCACAGCCTGATCTGTTACAACACAAGTTCCAGCTTATTTGAACAGTGCTAGTTGTATGTTTTCGGAACTCTTAACATAGGCTTGAAAGTCCTGTTCTGAGGGAAATTCTGTATCAAAGTGCATGAACATTTTTATCTGTTTTTAAATGATTAGTGCTACTGATCCCGGCTCACCTGTGTCGTTCACTTCCCCATGCGCATGACATGACATGATGTGGCCCACCCTCACTCGCCAGCTGCCCTGGCATCCTGCTGGCTGCCTGCTGTTCTGGTGTCTACCTTTTCTCCTTTTGGGTACGGCAGTTGAGCCCAGGGCCTTCACACTGAGAACCCTCCCCAGACTGTTTGTAGCGTTTTTAATTTTTTTTTTTTGGGGGGGGGGGGACAGGGTCTCACTCTGTAGCCCAGGCTGGTCCTGAACTCACTAGGAAGCCCAGGCTAGCCTTGGATTCACAGCAATCCTCCTGTCTCAGCCTCCTCAGTGCTGGGATGACAGGCATGCACCACCACACTTATGTAGTGCTGGGAAAATGAACTTAGGTGCTTATCTCTTGTCTTAGCGCTTACAAGGCAAGCGCTTTAACCACTGAGCCATTTTTCCAGCGTCCTGATTTTTAATTTTTTTTTTTTTTTTTTTTTTGAAGACAAGGTCTCACTCTGTAGTTCAGGCTGGTCCTGAACTCACTTATGGAGCCCAGGCTGGCACCTTGAGCTCACAGCAGTCCTCCCTCCTCAGTCTCCTGAGTGCTGAGATTACAGGCATGTGCTACCATGTTGGCTTTTGTAGTTTTGATTGCGAGATGGGGGGTCTCACTAAGTAGCTAAGTTGCTCAGTATTGGCTCAAACCTGTGATCCTCCTGCCTCAGCCTCCCAGTGTGCTGGCATTACAGGAATTGGTCATGATACTCTTCTTAGATTTAGGATTGTAAAATGTTGTTTGTTCCCAAGTGATAACTTGGCGACTTGGGCTCTGTCATCTCATCTTGGAGTGACCTCCTGGTCTCAGAGGAGGGAGAAGAGAGACCATGGTGGGTGCTCGGAGAGTAGTGACTGGGCCTGGAAGTGTCCTGTGTCACGGCCGAGTGTCCTACATCATGGCACCTGAAGGCCAGGTGCTCCCCTGGGACTTCCCTTGTGCCATGTTTAACACGTGTGCGCCTGCAGATCGGGCTCAGAGCAGGCAAGGGATTTCCATAGGCCACAGCATTGATCATGTCTTCCTACCACCCTGGGAGGAAGATGCTTTCCCATTTTGCAGATGAGGAAGACAAGGCTCAAAGGAGTTTTCCAAAGAAATACAGTTCCACCTCTGAGTCCACCTACCTAGCCATCAGGGGCTCAGCTCCAGCCCAGGACAGCATACTCGGGGTGGCCTGGATTCCTCCCTTCCTGGGCTTTGGCCTCTTCCCTGTCCCTCCACAGGCTTCTGTCTCCCTCCTCCAGAATGGCAGGTTGCCATGGTTTGGATCTGGAGTGTCCCTCAAAAGCCTCATGTATTTGGAACCGAGTGCTGTTAGGAATTAGGGCCTGGCTGGAAGAGGAGGATGTGTGGGGTTTGATGGGAAAGGGTGTGTCCAATTGTTGAGACTGGGGGAGGCCCAGGGAAGAGCTTTCAGGTTTGTGTTAATTGTTTGTGGCCACTAAGAGAGGGAGGGCACCCACCCTGGATGTGGGGGACTCAAATGGCAGCGTGAACTAAGTAAAGGGGGGAAGAAGCACCATTACTGCAGCTTTTCCTGGGATAGCTCCGGCCTTCCCTGAGTCTCCAGACATCACCTCGCTGCCCACGAATGGACTGTGGGAGATCTCCTGAAACCATGCACCAAATAAATGTTTGCTGCCTTGAATTGTGGATGTCAGGTATTCTGCCCTGGTGACAAGACAGTAAGACACACATGGCGTCCCCACCTAGACACCCAGTCCTCTGCTTGGAGCTCCAGGCTACCCCTGGACTGAGCTGCTGGGTACACAGCATGGTGAATGGACACAGGCTCAAGCATTGTGCAGTCAGAAGTCAGGAAGCCTTTACAATTTATCAAAACTAATACAGATGAAAATGGAAGAGCCACGAAAACATCAACAAGAAAAAGGAGAGAAACAACCGGGCCACTTACCCAGGGCAGAGAGTCGAGCAGGCTGGTGGATCTGGCCAGCGTGGTACTGGGTGGTACTAGGTGTCCTCAATGTCCTTGATGTCCTCTAGAACCAGGACATCTAGCTCAGCTGCTGGGGACAGTCCTGGCTCTGGCTCTCCTTCAGGGTGTCCACTCAGCTCTAGTGAGGGCATGGGTGACCTGAGCCCAGAATGTTCTGTACAAAAAGGGAGAGAAAAGATCCCCACATGAGGCCCTGTTCCTGGGCATTTTGAAGGGCACAAACGAGTCTCCCTGCCAGAGACATCCCAGCTCTAGCCTCCACCCTGGATGTCTGCCCAGAGTGCCCCTCTTCCAGTAGTTCCCACACTGGCCGTGGCTCCAGCCTCACCCCAACCCAGCATCCCCTCTGAAAGGGCCCTGCATAACTCCTGGTCACCGCTGTCAGACACCCACCTGAGGACTCCTTCGCCTCAGACACACCCTCACCGCTCAGCCTGGTAGCTAATATATTGAGTAGGCAGCTGCAAGTGGACAGCGAGGGTGGGGCCAGGCATGGTTTCTGGGGCATAGGCATATGGCATCAGAGGGTGTCCAGGTTAGGGTCCAGCAGGATGTCCTGTGGTTAATGAGTGAGCCACATGTGCAGCAAGACACAGAAGTATCTGGGAGAGGGTGAGCTGCAGAGGCAGAGGCCTGCCCCCACCCTGGCCTTCAGTGGCCCCTGCAGGGTGAATTCCAGACAGCCAGGCCAGCACACGTGCAGGTGGGCACAGAGGGCACACATGTGAGGTCCTCGTGTGCCAGGCTGCTCCCACCCCTGGTCAGCCCCAACCCACGGTGGGTGAGTTCACCTGACTAGGATGGGCAGTGGTCAAGACAGATCCTCCCCTGGGCCCACTCTGAGCCCAGGCCTCCCCTGGGCTCCCCAGCTCCCCACTACCCACCGCAGCTCTGTGTCTTTCTCTCCCAACAGAGGAAGCCCCAGAGCCCAGCCTTTCAGTAGGAGTCACCGGAATAGTGAACGCTGGGGATGCCCCTCCCCAAACCCAGGTCCTTTATGTCCCCTCTTTGGAGACAGGAGCCCTGCTTACAGACACACAGCCCACTCACCTCCAGTTGAGGACATCCTGGTCGTCATCTGGGCCGAAGGACGGTGGGCTGCAGAGGGTGCCACGGCACCTAGGAGGACCGTGTGGTTCCTGGTAGAAATGGATCCTGGGAGGCTGGGCTCATGTCTGTCGCTCCCTGGATTACGTGACAAGGACCTGGATGCAGCCTGCCTACCGTACGTGACTTGTATTATTTAATGTACTGCGGATCAGTATGTAGCAGGTGCTTTACACTGTGTCACGTACAATGAGCCAGCACACAACAGGTACTTCACATGGCACCATGTACAAAGAGGCTGAACACAGTGTGTGCACAGTAGGTGCTTTACATGGTGCCTTATACCATGGGCCCACGTATACTGGGTGCTTTACATTCTGCCATGTGCTGAGCCACTAAGTGAGTCTGAAGCCCTCCAGTCCCCCAGAGACAATCGATCTGAGCACATCGAAGACGGGGCCTTTCCTTTATGAATGGGGAAACTGAGTCCCCGAGGCCTCTGGGGAGGGCGGCTCCGAGAATTGAGTTCTGGCCCATGGCCAGGGGTCCCTCTGTATAAGGCCAGCCTTGGCAGACCGCATCCAGAGCCAGGCCAGGACCGGCACCTCCAGGCCACCGGCCACTGGGGGCTGACCTCACCCTCTGAGCGGTGCACTGGGCACCCCAACTTCCACCAAACTAGGGCTCAGAGATGCCCAGAATACTCCCAGCCGCCAGGCAGGAGATAGGGAGTCCCCTGGCAGGGCTGTGGCACTCACTTCTGGGGCAGCAGGGCTGGCGTGTCCCTGGGGTGGCGTACTCCTGGTAGACTTCCAGAAAGTGTCAGAAACACGCGGAGAGCAGGTGTTGCACCGAGAGCACCAGGCGGGAGCTGGGCTGGTCTAGCTCCGGCCTCTTCCGCCTCCACACCCTGCGGGGCTCATCCCCAGGGGAAGTGGGTGTGTTTTCCCTCTGGGGGGAACAAGCAGGAGGGTTCCAGTGTGGACACAGTGGCCAGCTTGAAAGCCCTGGATGCTCCCAGAGACAGGGACCCCAGCAGGGAGACCATGTCCTCCATCTTCCCACACGGTCACACGCACAGCACA
>PVKB01002241.1:253439-305727 GCA_004027205.1 Ctenodactylus gundi | reverse complement strand
GCGGCTCGGCCCCGCCTCCGGAGGCGGGGACAAGCCTCACTTCCCCCACCTCCTCGGTGCCGGCCGGGCGCCGCGCTCCCAGCCCCGCGCCTCCCGGCCCTGCGCGTGCCGCCCCCACACAAGCACCAGAGGCGAATGCTCCTTGTTTATTGCCCCCTCAGCAGGCAGCAAGGCGGCGCCGGGCTGGGGCGGCCCGGCTCCGCAGACGGTCCGGACACTGTCCCGGGGTGCCACCGCCCCAGGACATGCGGGATCAGGAATGTCTGGAAGTTCGGGGAGACAGCGCGGCGGGTACGGCCCACGCGGGAGCCGCGATCACACGTCGAGGGAGGAGGCCGGGGACAGGGACGGAGTGCGAGAGGGCGTAGCGGGCCCGGCGCCCAGCACCCGCCACTGGAAGATGCTGGCGTCCTTGCCGCCCAGTGAGACGAGGTACGCGTCGTCGTGCGAGAACCGGACGCTGGTCACGTGGCTGCCGTGGCCCGCAAACACGCGGCTGGGCGCCTGCGGACATAGCAGGGGTTGGAAGAGGCAGACTCGCTCCGGGCGCCCACCCCGCCGGACCCTGCGCGGGACGCACCTTGGCGCGCGCGCACGGGTACTGGAAGAGGTGCACCTTGCAGAAGTCGTCAGCCACCGCCACCACGCGCTCGTTGTGGGAGCGGCACAGGGAGTTGATGTCCGTCCCGTCCGAGCCGTCAGGCCACACGCCTACGGTGGCCAGGGTCAACCGAGCTCTCTCTGCCTGCCAGCTGCAAGCCTGGAACCCACGTCATTGCTCAGCCCACGCTCCCCCTCACCATACACGTGGAAGCCCAGCACGCAGGTGTAGGTGGCCCACTCGCGGTCGCGGCTCTCGTAGCGGTTTCTCAGCAGCTTGCAGCCTGCAGCCACATCCCCTGCAGTGAGAGGGTAAGCCCAGCTGCTGGCTGCGCTGCCTGGCTCTAAGCAGGGCCCTGTGGGAAGGACTGAGACCAGCTGGCACGAGCCCTGGCCGGTCCCACACACCTGTCGCCAACCCCAGTTCAGCTGGGTTCTCCCAGGTGTCCCACCAAACCCTCCTCTCTGGGGAAGCTGGCCCCTTCACACTATCCTGACTAGCCTTTCCAAAACAGTCTTTTCTCAGCGTATTTTTCCACTGTCTTCAGTCTCTGTGGGAAGGAGACAGCCTGTAAGACCGGCTGGTCGGGAACCCACCGTGGAGCCCCGGCTGGCCTCGAATTCACCGGCAACCCTCCTGCCTCAGCCTCAAAAGGGCTGAGATTACAGGTGTGCGCCAGTATGCCCAACTACAGACTGCGCTGTTTTTCCCCAAATCATAACATTTCTCCTGTGTCCTGTTCCGGTTCCACGCTAACCCCTTCCCCACCAGGCCCCCAGCAGCCATCTTCATTGCCACGAACTCCCCACTAAAAAATCCACCCTCGTTCCTCCCCACCCATGCCCCACTGCCACTCACAGTAAAGAATCTCATAGTCCCCAGAGTTGGACATGATAAAGTTTCCATCCTTGGACCAGTCGAGGTGGGTGATGAAACTGGAGTGGCCCTAGGAGCAAGGGTCCAACGGTAGCCATCGATACCCCTCGTCCCATCCCCATGCCCAACCGCCATCCAGATGTCTCACCACACAGCGGCCGAAGCGGCTGGACTTGGCACCATCACTGGAAACACTGTAGATGTAGATCATGTTGTCGTGGGAACCAATGGCTAAGTACAACCCATCTGCAAAGACAGTCACTCAGAGAGGGCAGGGCCCGGGAGGGATGCCAGTCCGAGCTGGGGGAGGTTCCCACCTGGGCTGTACCGGACAACAGAGAGCTGCTCGTTGCCATCGGTTACGTCCGACACGATCTCTCTGGTCTGTGTGTCCAAAACCAACCACCTGGGGGAAGTGGGTGCAGACAGGGATGTAAAAAGGCCAAGGGAGGCCCCAGCAGGGTGGGGAGCGGCGAGTCAGAACTCGGAAAGGCTGTCACATAACCTGTCAGCACTGCACAAGGCTGAGGCTGGAGGATCCCCAGTCTGCGTCTAGTGCGGAGTCCACCTCAAAATAACAGAAGCTGGGCCAGGCTTGAGGGGCACAGACCTATAATCCCAGCACTCCAGGAAGCTAAGGCAGGAGGATCACAAGTTCAAGCCCAGACTAGGCAGCCTAGAACAAGACCTGGTCTCAAAAACTAAAAACCAGTGGAGGTGCAGCTGAGTGAGAGACACTGGGCTTGATCCCCAGTGCAGCAACCAGGAGAAAGGAAAGGAAAATTTAGAAAATCGGGATGTGCTTCTGTGAAAGCCCTGGGCTCGGTCCTCCCTACCAGACAAACCCGAAACTGGAAAGGGAGTCAGAATGTACACAGTCCAGTGCAGGCCTGGCCGACCACAAGCAACCTGTGGGGTTGACGAGCCCGCCACTTCCCTGTACCTTGCTGCCTGGAGCCCCTCACCCACTCCCACTGCTTCTCCACTGGGGCCGCCTCTTCCCTCTCCTCCCAGGCTGGGCCAGGAGGGGCTGCCAGGTGAGGAAGGCAGTTCCCAGAAAAGAAAGGAAGGGAAACCCACGCCACAGGGTTACCCCAGAGCCTGAAGGGCCTGCTCCCCTGTTGCCAGGCCTCCCTGTTCCTCCCAGGCCTGCTGCCCTCTCACCTGCCTGTGTTCAACCCCACGGCTACCACAGCCCCGCTAGGGTGGAAGTCAGCACAGAGGCCAGTCTCCTGGGAAAGCAGAAAGGGAATTCAACACGGTGCCTTTATAGCTGGGCCTGGTGGTACAGGCCTGTCGTCCCAGCACTCTGGGGGACAATCACAGGTTCGAGCCCAGCCTGGACAACTTAGTAACTTAGTGAGACCCTGTCTCAAAAGTTGAACGTAAAAAGGGGCTGGGAATATGCCCAGTATGGAAGGCCCCAGCTGCCCTTCTACAGGGGGAGCTAGGACAGGTGCTGTCTTGCTGATGCCTT
Organism: Ctenodactylus gundi; assembly: GCA_004027205.1. Taxonomy (NCBI): domain Eukaryota; kingdom Metazoa; phylum Chordata; class Mammalia; order Rodentia; family Ctenodactylidae; genus Ctenodactylus; species Ctenodactylus gundi. Next base: position 302,773 of record PVKB01002241.1, on the reverse strand, counting down.
CTCCCAAAATGAGCAGGACCAGGGGCTTGAGGTGGAGCTTAAACAGGTGCAGCCCCCAGAGGGGAGGTCTCGGTGGCACAGGCTGCTTAGATGCTGGACCAAGAGAGGGCCAAGGGCAAGCCAAGCCAGCGGCACCGGGCCTTGTCTCTGCTGCTCATACCGAGGGTATCTGAGTAGCTGGCACAGCAGACAGAGCTGCGGCAGGCAGGCATGGGCTCCTACCTTGAGGTCCAGGCTCCAGGCCAGGGCGTGGCCCTCACTGTCCCACAGGCAAAGTTGCCGATCATGGCCACAGGTGAGGAAGCGGTTCTGTGAGGGATGTGTACAGAGCCCCCAAAGTTCATCCGTGTGGCCCTGTTCCAAGAGTACAGCGGTCATCTCAGTCCCCACCCAGCCACTCTCCCCACTTCCCCCAGCCTCCAGCCCCCACCTGGATGACAGGGGAGAAGCCCTGAGCAAGATCTCCCTTCAGCAGCGCGTTCCTCGTGGTTCCCACCAGCAGCTCTGAGCCAGGGCCCTCTGCAATGGCCCGCACCGCTCCGAAGCGCTCCGGGATCTGCAGAGCAGCCACAGAAGGTCCAGCCGGCCGGCCGCCCTACTTCCCCCACCCAACCCCCAGCTCAGCCTCACCTCAGCCTCCTGAAGGGCCACCAGCCCCGGCCCCCACTGGACCAGCCGGCGGTCCCGCCCACCACCGCTCAGCACCGTCCCGTCCCGCAGAAGACACAGGGTGAAGATGGAACCTTCGTGGGCATGGGCCTGGGCTACGATGCCATAGGTCTCTGTTGGCAAAGCCCCGGGTGCTCATGTTCTGGGATGCGGCGGGTAGGGAGTAGGGCCAGCCCTGGCCATCACAGGAGGCACCACTCCCCGCCCCAGCTTCGGACTGCACACTCAATACGCTCGTTCATGACTACCAAAGGGCTACGGTTCTTCCCACCTCACAGACAAGACCACCAAGTTTTGGACAAATGAAGTAACTTCCTGCAGTCCAGACCACGGAGCTTTGAACCCAAGACCTGGCAAATCCTGCTGAGCTTGGTGGTGCAGGCCTACAATCCCAGCACTCTGAGAGGCTGAGGCAGGGGGATCACAAGTTCAAGCCCAGCCTGGTCAACTAAGTGAATTAGCAAGAACCTATCACGAAGCCAAAAATAAAAAAATTGGGGGCTGGAGGAATAGCTCAGCGGTTAAAGCGCTTGCCTAGCAAGCACTATGTAACAGAGTTCGATTCCCCAGCACCAACCACATAAGCTGGGCGTGGTGGCACATGCCTGTAATCCCAGCACTCCAGAGGCTGAGACAGGAGGATTGCCATGAGGCCAAGGCCAGTCTGGACTACATAGTGAGTTCAGAACCAGCCTGACTACCGAGTGAGACCCTGTCTCAAAAAAAAAAAAAAAAAAAAATTATATATATATATATATATATATATATATATATATATAAAATAAAAAAATTGGAAGCCACAGGGCTGGAGGAATAGGTTAAAGTGCTTGCCTTTCAAGTGCAAGGCCCAAAGCCCTGAGTCTGATCACCCAGCACCACATAAAAGAAAGCTGGGCGTGGCGGTGCACGCCTGTAGTCCCAGCACTCGGGAGACTGAGGCAGGTGGATTGTCCTGAGTCCAAGGCCAGCCCAGGCTCCGTAGTGAGTTCAGGACCAGCCTGGGCTGCAGAGCAAGACCCTGTTTCAAAAAAAGAAAAAGAAAAAGAAACTGGAAGCCAGGCAGAGTGGCAGGCACTGAAGAGGCTGAGGCAGGAGGAGTGCCATTTGTTTGAAGCCAGTCTGGGCTACAAAGTGAGTTCGGGACCATCCTGGACCCTGTCTCAAAAAAAAAAATAGAAAATAAAAATAAACAAAAACGGGCTGGGGATATAACTCGGTGTGAAATTCCTACGTCCAATACCCAGTTCCACAAAAATAAACACATCTATAAAGTGGGCTGGGGATGCCCCCCATCCCCCGTGCGGGGGCCCTGGATGCCAGCCCCACCGTGCAGTGCACCGCCCACCCCCACAGTCGGGCTGACCTGAAGCCCCAACCCTCACCCAGGTGTTTCTGGCCCCAGGCTCGACACAACCCGTCACCTTTGGCCCCACCCCGGCCTGGGGTCCGGGAATCAGAAAGGCTCCGCTCCCACGTCAGGATGTTCCCCTCCGAGTCCCCCGTGAGAATGTCTCCATCAGGCAGGAACACAAAGCAAGGGATAAACTTGGGTTTCTTGTATTTCTGGGAGAGGGGGGCAGAGGTCAAAGGGAAGGGAGGCAAGTAGAAGTAGAAGCACAGCTGGGGGTCTGGGGCGCACTACTGACCCCCACCCCGGCTTCCCAGCACCCACGTCTCACCCCAAAGACACCCTGTTTCCGCGCAAGGGTCCCATTCCCAGGAACCCCTGTTCCACCCGTCCAGTTCCAGAAGTGGACGTGGGACTTCCCACTGGTCACGATGCAGCTGCTGTCCCGAGGGCTGAAGCCCACGGCCAGGACGGAGTCGTTGGTGCTCTGAGGGGAGACTCCAGTCAGCCACACCAGCCTGCAAGGCCGCTTCCTCCAGGCTCTGGGCGGGGACTGGCAGCGGCTGCAGAGATCCAGGGCCCGGAGCCCTCCTCTCGGACCCCAGCCCCTGGCTGTGGCTGCTCAGCAGCGGAGCTCTGGTCAGTATGCCTAGGCCCTGGCTCCATTCACGGCATCACAAATGAAGAACACAGATAAAGAAAGGAGGCTCGAACTGGGTGTGGCACACACCCGTGATCCCAGGACCCGGGGCAGGAGGACTGCCATGAGCTCAGGGCCAGCCTGGGCTCCACAGTGAGTTCAGGGCCAGCCCGGGCTACACAGTGAGTTCAGGGCCAGCCCGGGCTACAGAGCGAGACCCTGTCTCAAAAACAAAAACAAAACAAAGCAAAAAAACAAACAAACAAACAAACGAGGTTTAGGCAACCCCCTTGGGGACTTCTTTCAGTTAGTGGAAGCTTTTGTACCTCTGGCCTCACATTCAAAATAAAACTATCCACTTTGTAAAGAAAGAAACAGACCAAGTCTCAGGGAGGGCAGGGGCTCTCGCCTCCAGCAACCCATCTGCACAGGTGAGTTTGGCACTGCCTACCCTCCTCCCACACCTGGGACCCTCTAGACCCCCAAAGACCAACCTTGATCTCAGCCAGCTTCAGTCCGCGGCTGCAGTCCCACACAGACAGCATGTGCTCGTTGGAATCATCTACCACGCACAGGAAAGCACCGTGGTCCTGAGGACGGGGCCACGTTGGAGGGGCAGGAGACACTAGGGGTCTAGGAAGACGGGGCACCGGGCAGGGGCTGTCCCAGGTGCCAAGGGCAGAAAGGGCTGTCTGGGGACCAGAGGGGTGGGGCTCAAAAAGGCCACCACTTCCCTGGCTTTCCGGTGAGGGGGGAGAGGGGCTCGTGGCTGCAGAGGGAATCTCACCGCAACCGAGAAGGCCAGGGCTCCCACCCCGCGCTCAAAGGCCCCTAGTCCAATCTCCTGCAACTTCAGTAGCGTCTCAGAGTCCCAGAGATGGACCACAGGCTGCAGAGGCTGGCAGAGCACAGGGGTCAGGCGTGCAGAGAGGCGGCCTGGAGCCTCCCACAACCGGCCACGTCCCACGTCCACCGAACCTTGCCATCCTTGTCCACTCCCGCCGTCTGTCCGGAGGCGACACGCACCCCATCAGGGTGGACCGCGAGGCTAATCAGGGAGGGGATGCGCTGGGGAAGATGCCACCTGGGTCGCGGCCCTCCCCACCGGACCAGCCCCCACCTGCCCATGCCCTCACCAACGAACACAGTCTGTGTGCCCCCGGTAATGCCTCTGGCCGCCGCCTCCGGACCCCCCAGGGCCCCCTCCTGGCCGGTACAGCACCACCACGCAGGCGATGAAGTACACCACTTCCCCGGAGCGCAGCACGAATAGGTTGGAGCGCGAGTCCCGGCCTCTGTACCCATACCTAGGCAGGCGGCAGTCAAGGAAAGGGCCGCAGCCTGCTGACCAGGGGGTGGGGGGGTGCTACCGGGGCACCGTGGTGGCCTGCGGGCAAGTGACCGTGCACCACCAGGGCGCCTTGTCCCAGTCCACAGACCCAGGGGCAACGGAAACAGGAAGTTCCCAACTGGGAAACGCGGTTCCTGTGAGACTGAGGGAGGCAGGATACACCCAGTCGAGGCTCAGGGTCTCAGGTGGGGGGCCGCTGGGCAGCTCTTCCATGCTGCGGATGCCAGAAGGGATGTACATGGTAATGGGGCGACCCCGCAGGAACATCTTTACTGAGATGCCTTCTACAGAGAAAGGGGGTTACCCACCACCTTGCCACCTCCCTCCCAGAGCCCCACCTGCCATCCTCACAGGTCCCCCAAAAGAGCCCTTCCAACATACCCAGATTGTAATTACTTCTCCGAGATCCAGGACCCCCAGGGCTGGACAGGGGGTCTTTGCCGCCACGGCTGTTGGGGAGAGAGAAAGGCGTAAGGAGAGAGAGGGCAGGCAGGTACCAAGGCCTGAGGAGGAGGGAAAAGGGTTCACAGGGACACCTCACCAGGCCCGGTCACCCCAGAGGGCCCCACAGGAGGGGCCTGTGCTCACTTCCAGTTCAGACCCAGAGGAGAGCACCAGGCACCTGCCTGTAATCTGAGCACTCCAGATGCTGAGGCAGAAGGGTGAGTTTGTGTCCCCGGAGGCTCCTGTGTCTGGATGTAGTGGGATACCTGGGGACACCATGCTATCGGGAGGTGGGGCCTGGGTGGAGGGGGTGTGTGCCCGGGGCTTGATCTGGAGGGACTGTGTCAAGTTTTTGAGATTGGAAGGGGGCACCCAGGGCACAGCTTTCAGTTGTTTGTTATTGACTTATGGGCCACAAAGTGGGGGAACAGCAGCACCCACTGATGGTGCGGGGCTCACATCTAGCAGCTTGAGCTAAGTACAGGAAGAAGAAACATTTATAGCTTCTCATGCAATCTTCCCAAGATCCACTCGATCCTCACTGACGTGGCTTTCTGTCTGCATGTCATGAAAAGCTTTCCTCCGCCTGGACCTCTGCCATTTCTGCTGGAATGGCCTGTATGAGTGAGACCTTCCGAAACTGTGAGCTAAAATAAATCTTTCCTTCCTTGGGACACCAAGGTTGGGGTGTAGCTCAGTAGTTTAAGTGCTTGTTTAGCACGGACAAGGTTCTGGGTTCCAATTCCCCAATACCACATAAAAATCAGCTGGACACAGTGGCTCGTGCCTGTAATCTTAGCACTTTTGTGGCCAAGGCAGGACTGCTGTGAGTTTGAGGTCACCCTGGGCTACACACTGAGTTCAGGACCAGTTTAGACTTACGTGTGAGACCCTGTCTCAAAAAAAAAATAATAAACAAAAATAAACAAAAGGAGCTGGAGCTCAGTGCAAAGGCCTTGTATTCAATCCCTAGCAGTGCAGAAAAAGAAAAAAAATGTGAAAGAAAATGGACCAAGGTGCAGCTCAAGTGCTAGCGCCTCTTCTTAGAGGTGGTCAGGCCTCAAAGCCACTGACCTCTCTGCCTCCATCCTCCCATCTGTAGAATGGGGCCAAGGGGAGCCCAGAATGTGCCCAGCCCTGTTTCCCAGGGATCTGCAGGGCACAATCGGAGGAAAGCGGTGGAGTTTCCGAAGTCGACTTCACTGGTGATCTTACGGGATAAAACCTCCGTGGAGAGTAAGGCAGAAGCCAGAGAGGGCCCGAGTGAGCATGCACCGGCACAGGAGGCCCGGGCTCCGCCAGCGGCACCCACCTCTCGGTGCTCCCGGAGCGCAGCAGCAGGTTGGCCGAGGACGCTGCCTTCCTGGAGAGCTTCTGACGGGGCCGCTCGGCCGGGGACGCGGAGGAGGAGTTTCTCCGGGGCCTGGCGGGCCACAGGCAGGTTAAGGCGCGGTCCTGGCCGCAGCCCGCCTCCCCGCGCCCTGCCGCAGTCACCTACGTGTCGCTGCGCTGGGGCGGCCCGGGCCTCAACGCCCCCGGGGGTGCAGGCGAGCTGTCCGCCGGCGCCGGGGTCGGGGCGCTCCCGGGCCCCTCGGCACCACCCGGCGGCGGGAAGCGGGGCCCGTTGCTCAGGCTGGGAGGCTCCGGCTCGGGCTCCGGCTCGGGCTCCGGCTCGGTCTGCGTGCCTCGGCTCACCAGCGTCGGGCCGCGGGCGGGCTCCAGGCTGGAGGGCGTCACGGGGCTGCGGGAACACGTGCGCTTCAGCCAGCCATGCCATGCCCGGGCCGACAGCGGGGCGGGCGGGCGGCCTGGCGGGCGCGTGCCTGGAGGGAGTCGCAGCGGAGGAGCCGTGCGCGATCAAGGGGGGCCCGTGCGGCCGCAGCAGGCGGAGGGCTTCTGCGAGTGCCGCCTTCACCAGCGCCATCTCCTCCTCCTGCGCCCGGAGCCGCTGGCTCAGGGCGCGCAGGGTGTCCTCGGCGGGGCCCTCACCTGCACCTGCGGAAGGGGCAGGGGCACTCACCGCTGGGCACGCGATCCAGTCCGGTGGCCGACAAGGGTGCGACAGGGCAGCCGGGGTCCCGTGTCCCCGTCCCGGCCCGACACGGGCAGCAGGACGGACGGGGTCCCGTGTCCCCGCCTCGGCCTGACACGGGCAGGACAGGACGGCCGGGGTCCTGTGGCACCCCTCCCACACAAACACACACACGTGTACAACAGGGCGGCCGGCCGTCCCGCGTCCCAGGAGACGGCAGGCGGCCCCAAGGCCCGAGCCTCGCGGGCCCCACCCGGCCTCGGTGTGCGCCGCGCCGAGCGCAGTGCGCTGTCCCACCGGGAGCGTGGGGCTCGGCGAGACGTGCGGCACGCGACAGCGAACCGCCTGGTCCCGCAACAGCCAGCCACCGCTGAGTCCCGGAACACTCGGAGACGCAGGGGGCGCGGGACGGTCGTCCCAGGCTAGGGTCCCGCGGCTCAGGGGAGCCACCAAGGAGCCGGGAGAGCGGACTCCGGGGGACATGAGGGGCCAGCGGGAGAGGACCTCGGTGCGGAGGGGGTGAGGCCGAGTCACGTAGGGTGCGGAGCCCCGGCGGCGGTGACACAAGGCAGGTCGGGGCGCCGGCTCGAAGGCCCAAGGGCTGCGCGGGCGCGGAGGAGCGCGCGGGCCATCGGACACCGGACGCAGTCCCGCGCTCGGGAAAGGCCGCCGCCCGCCCCGCCCCATACTCACCGGGCCCCGCCGCCCCGTCCATCCCGCCCGCGGCTGCGCGCGCCTACGCCGCGGGAGCCATGGCGGGGATCGCCGGGGCACGCGGAAGACGCCGGCCTCTCCAGCGGACGCTGCTGGGCCCCGGACGCGCGCTCTCCCGGGTGGGTGGCGGGCCGTCTCGGGCCCAGCGCCGCCGCGCAAACAGGCGCCGGACGCGGGGCCGCCAGGAAGCGCGGGAGGGGCGGGCCGCCCGCTAACCCCGCCCCGTCCGCGTCCGGGACCCGCCGACCCCGCCCCCAGCCCCGCCGGGGCACGGCTCGGCCCTGGGGAACCCCGCCCCTAGCCCGGGGGAATCGGACAGGGGGCGCGGGAGGGGCGGGCCGCCCGCTAACCCCGCCCCGACTGCGTCCGGGCCCGCCGATCCCGCCCCCTGATCTTGGTACCCCTAGACCTCTGCCCGCAGCTCCCCAGGGACCCCAGAGGGAGCTAGCACCGCGGAGGCTCGGCCCCCAGACCCGGGCGGTCCGGGAGGGAGCGTGGGCGGCCTGTCACCCCCTCCTGTACTGGCCCGGGACCTGAGCCCCCGGCCCCCGGGGTCTTTGCCTCCCGATCTCAGACCCCTGGAGGGTCATCTGGCCCGGAGGGGTCAAGGGCCGCTTGGAGACACCTCCCCGCGACGCCACACCGTCGGGACCCCAGTACCCGGGGCTCCCTGATGTCCCGCGGCCCCCAATTCCTCGGGGAGGGGCAGGACGGACCCCACTTCCGCAGGGGCAGAGCGGGGTCACCGCGTGGCTTATGCGGGGCGGAGCTGTCCCCTCCGGCCGGGGTATTTGGGTCAGGACAGCATTAGCCCGGCTCAAGCCGGTCGGCGCTGACTCAGCAGCTCCCGGTCCGGCCCGCGTCCCTGTCCCGCCGCCCGCACTCCCGGGGCAGCGATGGGAGATGGCGCCGCTGCTGCCGCTGGCACTGCCCCTTGGCCCGCGCGTCCGCCTGGCGCAGGGGCTTTGGGTCCTGTCCTGGCTGCTGGTGCTGGCCGGCGGCCTCACCCTGCTGGGTAGCTGCCGCCTCCTGACCCAGCTATGGCACCTGGGCCCTTTCCTGGCCCCGTCCTGCCGCTTCCCGGCACTGCCCCACGCCGCGCTGGCGGGGGGCGCCATAGCCCTGGGCACCGGACTGGGAGTGGCGGGAGCCGCCCGGGCCAGCCTGGACGCCGAGCAGTTCCAGCCCTGGCGCGCGCGCCTAGGCCCGCTGCTGGTGGCCGGCGTGACCGGGGGCGCAGGGCTCCTGGCCCCGACGCTGGCGCTGGCCCTGGCGCTGCCCAGCGGCCTGGACCAGGGGCTAGAGGAGGGCCTGGGCACCGCGCTGGCCCACTACAAGGACACGGAGGTGCCGGGACGCTGCCACGCCAAGCGACGGATGGACGAGCTGCAGTTGAGCCACCACTGCTGCGGGCGCCACGGATACAAGGACTGGTTTGGGGTCCAGTGGGTGAGCAGCCGCTACCTGGACCCCAGTGACCAGGAAGTGGCGGAGTGAGTGCTCCCTGTCTCCTCTTCCTCCCCCAGGCCGGCCCTCGGGGCTTTCATGACCTGCCCCCAAATGGTGGCTGAGTGGCTTGCGTAGGCCACTGGCCTGGCTGCCACGGAGAGAACGCGGCTTCTCTTGCAGACAGGTGCCTGTATCATAGCCCCTGCTCCACAGGCTGCTCACACCCTGTTCCCTTCCTCCCTGCAGCCGCATCCAGAGCAACGTGGACGGCCTGTACCTGACTGACGGGGTCCCCTTCTCCTGCTGTAACCCACACTCACCCCGCCCTTGCCTGCAGAGCCGGCTCTCAGACCCCTACGCTCACCCCCTCTTTGACCCCAGACAGCCCAACCTAAACCTCTGGGCTCGGGGCTGCCACGCAGCACTGCTGGAGCACCTGCAGGGATTAGCGGGCACCTTGGGAAGCTCACTAGCGGTCACCACCATGCTGCAGGTGAGCCCCGGGGGCAGGGCTTCTGTGCTGGGGAGGGACTCGGCCCTGCCGCCCACCCAGGACCCATCACTACTCTTTCCTGGCAGACGCTGGTGCTCCTGGGCCTGCGGTACCTGCAAACGGCGCTGGAGGGGCTAGGGGGGGCCATCGATGGGGAAGGAGAGACCCAGGGCTATCTCCTTCCCAGAGGGCTGAAGGACATGCTGAGGTCTGCATGCCTCCCAGGAGGGGCCACCCTCGGGCCGACTCCAGAGGAAACCTCGGGCCCAAAGGAACAGGAACCTGTCACAGAAGGGCCCCCTGAGTCATAGTGACCAGAGTGGGGGTGAAGTGGGGGAGAGGAGAGACGGGCCAGGTGGGACACTCACAACTTCCTAACAAGGCTCGAGATGAGGCCACAGGACGAAGGAAGGTCTGTGGGTTAGTACGGAGGGAGAGGAAGAGGGGAGTCCCCAAGTCCAGTGATGTGGTCAGGACCAGCGAGATCAGAGAACAGCAGTGGGAGATACGTGGAAGGGCGGGCAATACTTCGGGGACACAGACTCAATAAAGCTTTGGATGGAAGCCACTGTTCTTTGTCGAGGGGGTCCTTCAAAGAACTGAGTTCTATTTGACGTACAAACCCAGCCCCAAAGTTGGGGTGCCAGCTCAGCCTGGCGGCACCGGGGACACACGCCTTCTCTGGTCCCGAAAGCAAGACCAACATGTGCTGGGGACAAGAAGACAGGAGGCCCCTGAGGGCTGGGGCTCTTTATTCTGGAGGCAGGTGGGCATCTGCATGCTCAGGTGGGGAGGCTCCAGCTCCATGCCCCCATTCCCCCAGCACATGCCCAACCCCAATAAGTTACCCATGCCCGTTCCCCAGCCACCCACCCTCCTGAGTCTGTCCTCCACCCAGCTAGACAAGCCTGGCCTGGCTCAACACAGGGCTGCTTGTCCCCAGCCTGTGGGCAGCGCTGCACAGCAGGCTTCAGGAAGGGAGAAGCAGCAGCTGATATCCAAGGTGGAGGAATTATAACTTGAAAAACATATCCTGGGCACCGGGCACCCAAGGTCCAGTTCCACCAGGCTGTGCCTGGAATGAGGCAAAGCTGGCTGGGCAGAGACACCACTACACTCCGGCGGAGGCTCCCTCACACCTCGATGGCAGGATCGGAGCCTCGGCCCTGGCGCTGCAGCTGCTCCTCCTGCTTCATCTTGGGCTTCTCAGTGCGGGTATGCCACACTAGCACCTGCGTGGGGGGCCCTGTCAGATCTGGGCCTCTGGGGCCCCACCCCCTCCATGAGCAGCAGGCTGCAGCGGGGGGCCTCCGTACCTCTCCAACAGGCTCTGCTGCCTGGGCTGTCCGTGTGACAGGGGCTCCCAGGGGACCCTCCCACTCTGGGAGTGTGAGCAAAGGGTAGCCACACGGGAGGGGCCCTCCTGGTCGGACACCATCCCTGCGGTGCCCCAGAAGTCGTCACTCACCCTGGTGCAGTTTGCAGCCCGTGGTTCCAGGTCCTTGGGGTCCACGAGGCGCCTCAAAAGGCTGCTTTCCAGGTGGCCCCGGGGAGCGGCGCCATCAAACTGGGCATCAGGCTTTGCCAGGAGCAAAGGGAGGGCGACAGCAAAGCCCGCCATATCCACAGGAAAAGGCCTGCTGGGCTCCCACGCGGTGTGGAAGCCCACAACCCGGCCATCCTGTACACGAGGGCCTTCAAACCGCAGGCCACCTACCAGCCCCACAGGCCACACAGAGACACCATGGGTCCAGCGCATCTAATTGGGTCAGGAGAGGACAGAGAGGTGGCCCATGAGAAAGAGCTTCTGGTCTCCCTGTGCCCCAGGACTCCCCAGACCCTAAGCAGCACATATCCACACTGGAAACAAAGGTAACAGATAAGGCAGGTTCCCCCTCCTCAGCCCAGCCCTTACCTCTTCAAAGAGCTCCCTGCTGTAGGTATTGTCATCATCGGCAAAATACACAACTCCTGGGGTCCCTGCTGGCGGGGGGTCCTTCTCCCCGCCAACAGCACCCCCTCTGCCCCGGAGCCAGTCCAGGGCCCGGTTCCGCTGCTCCACTCCTCGGGGCCGTACCCAGCCAGGCTCACCTTCCCGAAGACGATGGGCCTTGGGGGTGAGGACTGCCAGGTGTGTGAAGACAAGGCCCGAGGTGGCCAGCAGCCCTGAGACCAGTGGGGTGGGGCCATCAGCGTCCTCCACCAGCAGCCAGTGTAGCCGGGGCACCAGGCTCAGGGTCTGGGACAGCCGAACCAGCTCAGCCTTCTGCACCAGCCTGCAGGAGAGAAGCAGGAAGGGCAGGCACTGGTTTCCTGGGAACTCAGCAGGCTGGACAGCCAGAGGCAGCAACTCCCAGGCCACCCCTAGGACCTCGTGCTCCTGACACTCGCTTGCCTCGGCTTCCAGTCCACATGCACCACCCGCACCAGGGCTCTGAGGGAAGGCTGCAAGTTGAGGGCACACACTTTGGTATCAGACAGGCACGGATATGAACTGCAGCTTTGTAAAACTTAAGTGATGGGCTGAGAGTGTAGCTAAGTGATCAGAGTGCTCGCCTGGTATGAGCAAGTCCCTGGGCTCCTTCTTCCAGCACCACATAAAAAACCAGCCAGGTGTGGTGATACCTATCTACCTTGGGAAGCTGAGGCAAGAGGATTGCTCTAGGTTTGAGGCCTGCGTGGGCCACATACTGAGAGTAGGACCAGCCTGAGCTATGTGAGACTCTAATCTCAAAAATAAATAAATACAGACATATATGCACAAAAAGAAAAAATCAGGGGCTGCAGGAATGGCACAGCAGTTAAGCCCAGAGTTCAATCCCCCAGCACCACATAAACTGGGTGTGGTGGTACCTGCCTGTAACCCCAGCACTTGTGAGGCTGAGGCAGGACGATTGCTGTGAGTTCAAGGCCAGCCTGGACTTTATGGTGAGATTAGGACCAGCCTAGGCCACAGAGCAAGATCCTGTCTCAAGAAATAAAACAAAATAAAATAAAAGCAAAAATCAGGTGAGACACCTTGGGAAATAAACAGCCCAATCTCTACCTCAAATTTATCCAGCTATAAAACAGGACTAACAATGCTAACAATGGTTAGTATTATATATGTATATGTGTGTATATATATATACATATATATATATATATATGTATATATATATATACGTATTTGTTTATTTTCAAGTACTAAAGGTCAGAGTGTTTGCACTGAACTGTGTCCCCAGCCTGCCCCACCAAGCAAGGTCTTCTGCACCAGCTCAGAGGCACAGGGCTGCAGGGGCCTCTGCGGCTCGCACAGTACACAGCTGCAGCAGCTCCTTCCAGGACACTGACATTCTGTAGCTGTTTTTATTTTGTGAGACATGCTCCACAGTCCAGGATGGTCCTGAACTACACAGGGTTCAGCCCAGGCTGCCCTCCAACTCAGCAATCCTGCTGCCTCAGCCTCCTGAGTGCTGGGATTACAGCCATAAACCACCATGACCAGCTAAGGTGGTGCTGGGAACTCGAACTCAGGACCTTGCTCTAACCACTTGTTAGGACTCCAGTCCCCACAGCTCTGATCTTAAGACACGGAATCATTAAGTTGCTAAACTGCCCAAACTGGGCTTAAACTTGTAATGCCTCAGCCTTTCCAAGCGCTAGGATTAGAGGCCTGTATTATCAGGCCAGGCTAATATAGTTTTAAAAGGGAAAAGATTTATACGATCTGAAGAGAAACCAAAACATTTAAAACATAAACAAGAGAAGCTGGACACAGTGGCACAGGTCTATAATCCTAGCACTCATGTGAGGCTGGGGCGGGAAGACTGTGAATTCAAGCCCGGCCTCAGCAACTCAGTGAAACCGCATCTCAAATCAGGAAATAAAATGGGCTGGGAGGTAGTTCAATGTGAAGCCTCTGCGCTACAATCCCAGGACCACAAAAAGAAAAAAAGGAAACAAGAAAATGGTACATTTCTTAGGTATATGTGGTGTTGGGAGTTGAACCCAAGGGACTTGCCCACCCTAGGCAACCACTCCATCGCTGAGGTCCATCCCCAGCGCTTTTTTAAAGTTTAAGACAGGACCTCACTAACCTGTGCAGGTTGGCCTCAAACTTTTGATCCTCCTGCCCCAGCCCCCTAATTAGCCAGGATCATAGGCAAATGCCTCTATGTCCAGCGTAAGAAAACAGTTCCTCCTTGCTTACGATACTGAAGTTAAAGCGTTCACCATGAGCTATACCCCAACCCTTTCTGTTGTTTTCATTTTGGGCCATGGTCTCTTAAATTGCCCAACTGGGCTTGAACTTGCAATCCACCTGCCTCATCTTCTGAACTACAGAGGGAAGCCCTGTCTCCAAAAAGAGAGAGCTGGGCATACAGCTCAGTGAAAAGACTCTGGTGGTTTATGCCTGTAACCCCAGGTCCTGCCCACAGTTTGTGAGGCGGTGTGATGCTGTCAGAATTGTCTAGCCCCTTTCTATTATTTTTTTCAATTACCCAGCTGGTCTCAAATTCATGATCCTCCAGCCACAGCCCCCAGTGCTCAGAATGTTGGGATTACAGGCAGGGGCAGCCACATCCGGCCTTTTATTTCTTCGTGTGTGCATGTGTGTGCTGCCTTTTATTTCTTCGTGTGTGCATGTGTGCACGCGCGCTTGGTGCTGGCAACTGAACTCAAAGCCTTGTGCATGCTGCAAGGTCAACTACAGCTGAGCCACATCCCAGACCTCTAGCATAGTCAAAAATTTATAAACTTTCTCACCAAACGATCCCTAAGAAGAGTTAGCTCACTGGCAAGTTCAAAATTTCTTTTGAGACCGGATCTTGCTCCAGGCTGATCCTGCAGTCACTATGAAGCCCCACGGGCCTCAAACTCACAATAATCCTCCTGCTTCGTGAGTGCTGGGATTTTTAGGCATGTACCACTACACCCGGCTCAAAATTTATTTGAAATTGTATTGTTCTATCTAAAAATTCAGAATGAATGCTACTATCTTTTTCCTAGTATGCCCTCATATGTTTTAATAGAAAAACAGACCATTTAAAAAATATTGGATCACTTATCCCATTGTTTGGTGCAACTACCCTACAGTTTAACCCAGTGCCTCCCGAAACGAATCCCAGCCCCAACTTCTCTGCATCTGCAAGCCTCCTGGGCACCCCAAGCCCATACCTGGTGTAGGTGGGGGTAACGACATAGATGGTGGGCAGGGCCTCCGGGTCAGGGGGCCGAGCGGGGGCGGGGGGCGGGCGGCGGAGATCAGCCTGCAGCTGCGCAATCCTCAGATCCTTCTGCCGGAGCTGCTCAGCAGCGGCTCGCATGGGAGCGAGGCAGTCGCAGGGCTGGCCTTCTCAGGAAGCCAGGGAAGGGCAAGGGCAGAGAACCACAGGCTGGTCAGCTGCGCAAAGACCCAAACCCCCAGTTTAACTACTGCCAACGCAGCACTCGCCTCACACACATCGTCGGCCCTTCCTACATGCCACAGAACCAGCGGGCGCAGCTCACTGCCTCCGGAGTGGCCTCTCTCCAGCTTTAATAAATTCCACGTTAGGGCCTCACTCGCGCAAGCACTCCAGCACAGTGCTACACCAGGCCTGTTACAATGTTTTTTTGTTTTGTTTTTTCCAGTTTTTGAGATGGTCTCACTCAGGGCCATCCTCCTGCAGCAGCCTCCTGACTGCTGGGATTACAGGTATACACAGCCACATCTGGCTTTTCGAACTCAGGGCCCTGCACTTGCAGGGCCAGTGCTTTAACCCCTTGTGCCATTCCTCCGGACCCCAACTTTTATTTGTACACTGAAATGACTACCTGCCTTCATCCTTATATCCTGTTGCTCCTAATTATGCCCTCCAGACTCATATGGAAAAATTCTCCACCCTGGGGCTAGGGGTGTAGTTCAGTAGCTATAACACTTGCCTGGGTTCCACTCCCCAGCACCGCACAAAAATTAGACCGGTAATCCCAGCACTCAGGGAGCTGAGGCAGGAGGACTGCCACGAGTTTGGGGCCAGCCTGGGCTGCACAGTGAGACCCTGACTCAAAAAAATTCTGACATTAAGTGGGTCAGCCTGAACCCTTGAGGATCGAAAAGAGGAACTCTGCCGCGGACTCCATCCCTGGGTCACACACACTGGGTATTCCCGACAGGTCCAGCCTTCGGTGCTGGAGACCAGCACAGCCCATGCCCCTCGGGAGCCTTCCCTTTGCCAAAGGAAGTGACATTACGCCCGGAGCAAAATTAATAAAATTAAGGCAAACTGTGACACAGACCTACAGAGGAAATAAACACAGAATAAAGGGGACGGGCGGGGAAGGGCGGGCTTCTGAAGCCACGGCATCCGGAGCGGGCCTGCTGCAGCGCCGCCGCGCTCGGGCGCGTCACAAGGAGGAACGACGGCGGGAGGCGGGCCCGTTGGGCCGGGGAGAGCCGGTGGCCCCGAGGGACCGACGACGTCCGCGCGGGGGCCGCGGCGCTCACCGAGCTGCACCAGCGCGTAGAAAAGGCCTGCGATGGACACCAGAAAGTAGGCGAGGAACACGCTCGTCAGCTTCAGCTTCATGGCCGCGCCGCCACGGGCGCCGAGCCGCCGGGACCCCGCCCCGCCCCGACTGGGGGCCCGCCCCGCCCCGCCCCGCCCCGCCCCGCCAGCGGCTCCCGGAAACCGGCTGGCGGCTCAGCCCCGGGCCCACTTCCGGTCACCAGCGCGTCCTCCGAGCCAACTTCCGGTCCCACGGCCGGCTTCCGAGAACCTCAGGGCGGTGACGTCGTATCCGGCGCGGGGGCGCGCGGCCCGCAGTCAGACGGCCAGGTGGGCGGGACCCGGGCCCCCCGCCGCGAGGCCGGTGGTGTCCTTGCTTGTCGGCCGCCCGGCGGCGGAGGCGCGCCAGTCACTGCGGCCCGCGCGGCACCGCCCGGGCCTCCCTGTTCCCGGAGGCAGGGTAGAGGGGGTCCTGCGCAGCAGCACGCGCCGCCCCGCGCCCCTCCGGCCCCTGGGAGGGAGGCAGCACACGCCTGTCTTCCCGGCCCTGGGCACGAGGCCTGCCTAGCCGGAGGGAAACCGTCTCAGAAAAGGGACCGACGTTGTGTGTGTACGTACTGGGCCTTCCCTGTGGCGCACCCCCTCAGCTCCTCCGCACGGAGCCGGGCTCCCGCTCCGTGGCCGCGCGGCCCAGGCTGGCCGTGGATTGGAGGCCAACTCCGCCCAGGGCTAGGTTTTCTTGTTTTTAGCAACGCTTCGCTATGCAGTCCAAGCTGCCCGGTGACCCCGAGTTAGCCTCCAACTCCTGTTGGTCCTGCCTCGGCCTCCACGTGTGCCACGGAGCCATTTCTGATGCCCGTAAGTCTGCTGCTTCCTCTGGCTCTAGATTTTCTTTAAGTAGGCGCCGAGGCAGTGGGCTGCCTCCCACCGAACTGAGGAACGATTTCCTCGGCTGGGGGAAAATCCCACAAACTGCTTCCTCACAAGCATAATCCGTCCTCAGCAGTACCACTTGGGGAGGCCGAGGCAGGTGGATCACAAGCTTGAGCCCAGCTTCAGTAGCTCAGTGAAACCCTGTCACAAAGTAAAGCAATTTTAAAAAAAGGCTGGTGGTGTAGCTCAGGGTGAAGGCTGTGGGTTCAATGCCCAGTTATGCAAAAATAAAAACACAGCATATCACCTAGTCACTCCACTGTGCCACAGAGCACCAGAACTGTTTCTTCTTAGTACTGGATCGTTAATCTTCCCTTCCCTTCCCTTCCTTCTGGTGACCAGAGTATCCAGAAACTGGGCTCCAGCAGTAATAGCACCTCTGCTGTAGGCTCAGGACCAGTTAAACGATGACAATTTTCCCCCTCCCCACGAGGGGAGGTCTTTTGTTGCTTTGGGATCAAACCCAGGGCCTCTGGCCAATAATGCAGGATTTTTGTAAGTGCTGTAACCAGGCTCCCCGTTTAGATCACGTGCCGCGGAGTCCAAGGCCCCAGGTGACACCAGAGTATCACACATTAGCCAGGCACGGCGGCACCCACCGGTAATCCCAGTCATATGGAGGATGAGGCAGGACTGCTGTGAGTTGCAGGCCAGCCTAGGCCACATGGTAAGTTCATGACCCCCCTGACCTACAAGGTCGAACTGTCTCAAAAATAAAATGTTCTTGGGCACCTAGTAAGCGCTGAGTACCAGAGTTCGATTCTGCAGCACCACATAAGCCAGACATGATAGCACACACCTGTCACCCCAGCACTTGGGAAGCTGAGGCAGGAGAATTGCCCTGAGTCCAAGGCCAGCCTGGACTACAGAGCGACACCCTGTCTCAAAAAAAAAAAAAAAAAGTGACAAAAATAAAATGTTCTTGTGTTTCCCTATAATTTAAAAAAGTGCTGATACCCTAGGAAAACTGGCCTCCATAACATCTTCTCTGCGGCCCTTTTCATGGAAATGACCCGCAAGCTCAGACGGCCTGTGGAACCTGGCAGCAGTGCTGGCATGCTTTCAGCCTGGAGCCAGGGGCCTGTCTTCTGCCTTGGGGCCAGACCCGAAGCCACCAACGGGTCCTGATCGGTGGCTCTGGAAGGCCTGGCAACAGGGACAGAAAAGCTGCTCTTAGGTTCCGATGTTACTCCTGCTCTGACCAGACGCAGAGCTTTGCTCCAAGCTCCCCAATGACTGCTGCTGGCCATCTCAAAGCTGTCTTCTTGCTACGGAGTAAGTCGCTCACTGGTTAGGGCCCTTGCCTAGTATGCTCAAGGCCCTGGGTTCAATTCCTCAGTATCACATAAAAATGAGCCCAGCCATGGTAATGTACCCATGTAATTGTAGCACTAGCACTCAGGTGGCTGAGGTAGGAGGACTGCCCAGAGTTCAAGGCCAACCTGGACACAGAGCGAGATCCTGTCTCAAAAAAAAAAAAAAAAAAAAAAAAAACCCACTGTCATCCAAGTTAACGCATAACAAGCTTACAACCCCACCACCCAACCCCATCCTTGGGGAATGGTCTTCAACTAAACCAGTCCCTGGTGTCAAAAGGTTGGGGAGGGCTGAAGGGATGGCACAGCAGTTCAAGCGCTTACCTAAAAAGTGCAAGGCCCCGAGTTCAATTCCCCAGCACTACATAAAGCTGGGCATGGTGGTACACACTTATGGTCCCAGCACTCAGGAGGCTGCGGCAGGAGATTGCCAGCAGTCCAAGGCTAGTCTGGAATACACAGTGAGTTCAGGACCAGCCTGGGCTACAGAGTTAGACTGTCTTTAAAAAAATAAAATAAAACTTGGAAAAAATGTTCAGGACCACTCTTATAGGGTATGTGGCTCAAAGAAGTATTAGAACTAGGGAAACCTGAAGATTTATAATTTATTTCTTTATTGTTTCTCCTTTTATCAAAACCTGTCACAGATGGAGCCATGAGAAAGTTAAAAAAAAAAAAAAACCCACAAATATTCTCCCTGGCTCCCATTGGAGTCTTTCCTCAACCCATTACCAAGGGCTCCCAGCTAAACCTGGGCATACATGATTATTCCCACCTTCAGCCTTCTCCAGTAATAAATACAGGTGACCGTGATTCAGTGAAACCAAAGTGATTTCTCCATCTTGAGTGGCCCCAAAGGGACCAGAAAGGGGCAAAAGTAAATTAATATCCACCCTTTTAATCAATCAGGCGTGGAAATATTTTCTCCCAAGGGACAGGGGAGGAGGGACTGCCCCTGTAGGAACTGCAGCAGCTCTAGAACGAAGTAGGGGAAAGGCTGGGATGAGGAAGAGGATGGCCTCCTGCACCCTCAGGGCTCCTTGGACCCATTCATCTCTTGCCGGGAAAGGTGGTCCCAGTGCATGACAGGACAGCGGGGATGGCAGAGTGGCGCAGGGGGAAGACATGAAAGGCTGGCTGGGTGGGAGAGAAAAGGAATGAGAAAAGGGGTCCTCGAGCTCACTGCCCTCATATCGCAGGAGACAGGCATGGAGACCAGAGCCCCAAGGAGAGGAAGAGCTGCCCAGGGCCCTGGGGTCCCCACGCCTTCACAAGGGACTGTGCTCCTGCAAGAGCGGCTGGCGCACGAGGGAAAGGCTTGGTACGAACGGAGTGGGAGAGGTCAGGAGGTCATTAGCGGAACGGAGTCCAAGGACACCCTCATCTGGCCCTGACATTGGTGGAATCTGGGTCTTGACATAAGAAAGGTGACGTGAGGAGGGTCAAACTTCACGCAGAAGGAGGGTAACTTTCACCCCATCCCACCCGACCAGGTATGGTCCTTGGTCATCGCAGGTGGATGCTCCAGTCGGAGGCCACGCGGACGCCTGGCTTGCGAATGACCAACACAGAGGTCTCAGGGTTGTGCTGGAAGGACAAGCGGCTCTCAGAGGCCCCTGCAGCAGAAGAATGAGCATCCGGTGAGTGCCCTCCACAGCCTGCCCACCAGGCTCCGCCTTCCGGCCCCACACCCCCGGCCCACCTGGCATCTGGAGCACCACGGCTGCTGGCTTTCCGGCCCCGATGATCACCACCCTCTCAATCCAGACGGGGGTCTCAAAGTGGCTCCTGGAGTCAGCTGAGCTGGAGGTGGCATACGTAGGAGGAAACATCCGAGGAAACACAAAGCAAGGTCAGGAGACGGGACGAGTGTGGGCACCGCGGGTATCGCGAAGCCAGCCGGTAAAGAGGACCCCGTACCTGGAAACCAGAGTGTTGCCAGAGAAGGAGAAGCGGCGCCACAGGAACTCACTGCGAGTCTGGTAGTTGAACGTGTGCCCATCATCCAGGTAGAGTTCGCCCTGGGCCGTCCCCTGACAGGAAGAGGGACAGGTAAGCACGGGAGCCCAGGCTGGGACGAGCGGGACCTCAGGAAACAGCACTTAGGAAGGTAGGGGAGCGGCTGAGCCGGCCCCACCTGGGCCTCACCTGGGCGCTAAGGGCTACAAACAGTGTAATGGGGTCATCCTTCATGCAGTCTGACGAGCGCCGCACCCGCATCCAGCGGGGCACGACGGTCCCTCCGCGCTGGAACACAGGGATCTAGGGCAAAGACAGTGCCGGTGAAGCCCGAGGTCCACAGCCCTCATCCACAGCTGCCCACTCCGGCACTGGACTTGGGGTACAGAGACCTAGAGCGCAGAGGGTTCTACAGCAGGCAGCATACTCACAGTGCTGAGGGTCACTGGCAGGTAAAGGGTCTGGGGACCATGATGCTTCTGGTAGCTCTGAACATCATACCACACCTGTGACAGAAAGGGTCACCTGTTGGCCCTTCAGTGCGCAGGGGCCTCTCCCCGCCTGCTTACCCATGTCCTCCCCTAACTCACCTCCCCTGGGCCAGGCAGGTAGACTTGCACGCCATGGGCCCCAGCATCGGACACAGGGTGAACCAGAAGTGCGTCCCCTGTGACACAGGAGTCAGCCTGGGGCTGAGGGCAGCAGGTCCCGGGCCAGGAAGCGTCACCGTACCCGCTCCGTTGGCCACCAGCCACCCTAACAGCCCCTCAATGCCCAGCCTCCTACACTGAACATAGGGCCCACGGTGCTCCTGGGCCCCAGTCCCAACAGCTGAACCCATCACTCACCAAGCAGGAACTGGTCATCGACACTGAAGGTAGTCACATCCTGGGGGTAGTGTACCCACAGGGGCCTAGGACAGAAGGACATTCGCCCACCAGTGACCGTGATGAAGGAGGCCAATAGGATGATGGGTGTGGTCAGACAGGGACAGGGCACTGTGTTCCAATATGCACACACAGGATTCCATGTATGCTTAAAAGGCTCCAAGAATAGATATGCTGATGTGTAACTAAGCCTGGACACAGATGACGGTGAGACAGGGTCCCTTCCCTCGACCTGCCTGAAGCTACCACTGGGACTTTGCCATGCTGGGGCAGGGACAGGTGTGTGGAGCATTTCAGCCGCACAGTGACGCTCCCATGGCCTAACCTCCTAGCTACGTCAAGCCAAGGGGGCAGGCCCAAAGGAAGGACATCCCACGGCAGCTAGGGACAACCAAAACAGGCTCAACAGGAGTGTGAGCCCTCCCTGCCCAGGTCCTCGCTGCTCTCAAACGTAGCCAGTGTGCTCACCCTTCCCTGAAATTCTTCCCCTTGGAGTCCCCTCCCCCACGCTCACGGGCACCCGCCTTCAAGAAACCCCTCCAAGTGCACACGGAGCCCCACAGGACTATCCTGATGTATTAGGTCAGCTCCATCCCAGGCATCGGGTCACCAGATGAACTGCCTCAGACCAGGACTCCCTTAAGGTACACAACCCCAGGGCAGGCTGAGGGCTTGCGGGGGCCCAACGTCCCCGGAGAGGTGCCTGCACATGTGACAGCTGCTGCTTCTGGCCCAAGCTGTGTTTCCTTGCTCCCTGCCTGCTCCCTTGCGAGCTCTCTCTCCTTTTTTCTTTCCGTATTGGAAAACTGAACTCAGGGTCTTTGTACTAGGCTACACCCTCATCTACTTTTTGTTTTTGAGACAGTCTTGCTAAGCTGCCTAGGTGGCAAAAACTTATGATTCTCCTGGCTTAGTATCCCAGAGTGCTAGGATCACAGGCCTGCAGCATCAGCCTCAGCTTCTGTAATTTAATTACTAATTTACCTGCAAATTAAAGTGTTTCTTGCCAGCAAGCTCTGTGAATTTATTAAAGGCACATGGAATACTTGCATAAGTAATTATTCTTCTGAAACACTGCTATAAGACCCCTTCTTTGAGTGCAGGTACCCCCAAGATCTGCAACAAGTAGCAAAAGCTTGCAGGCTGGAGGTCTACTGGGGTCCAGGCCTCAGCCCCCCAACATGGCCTTCTGGGACCACTTAGTCCCTTCCTTCTGTACAGGTCCCTTCTGGTGCCAACCTTGCAGGGACCCCAGGGTCAGACCGTGTTTCCTCTCACCTCCACTCCAATCCTCCTTCTGGTTCTCTACCTGAAGTGCAATAGGTCCTTCTTATTCCTGGAGCACAATAAACTCACTTCCACTTTGGGGTTTGTTTTGTTTTGGAGACAGGGTCTTGCTCTGTATTCCCGGGTGGTCCTTAACTTCCTAACTCATGACAGGTCTCAGTTTATGTGGTACTGGGAATTCCAATCCAGAACCTTGTGCTTGTTAGGCCAACACTGTTGAGCTCCGCCCTTAGTCCCTCAGCATGGCCTTCTGGGACCCATTTTCCTGTTTATTTTTGTTAAATACCTTTTCGCTACCACCGATGTTCTTTAGGCATTTACTGCTATTATTTTATTTATTTCCTCCCATCTCCCGTTTTTGAGACAGGGTCTCACTCTTGCCAAGGCTGGTTCTGAACTATGTAGCCCTGGTTGGCCTTGGACTTACAGCAATCCTTCTGCCCCAGTCTCCCAAATGCTGGGATTAGAGGCACGCGCCACCACACTCACCTTCATGTGGTGCTGGGGAACTGAACTCTGGGCCTTGTGCTTGCTAGGCAGGCGTTTTAACAACTGTGTCATTCCTCTAGCCCTCTATCTCCCTTTCAACTCATTTTTTAAAAAATAGTTCTAAGTCACTAAGTTTCCTAGGATGAGCTCACACTTGTGACTTTCCTGGCTCAGCCTCCCAGAGTGTTGGGATCATAGGCCTGTGCCAACACACCCAGCTCATCTTTGCTTTTTTTTTTCTTTCTTTTCTTCTTTGCATTTTACAAACTCCCAGTGAGAGGTGCAGCCCAGTCCCCACTGTCCCAACCTCCTGCAACCACCTCCCTAGACACAGCTCAACGCCTCACCTCATGACAGGGAGCCCTTCCCGATGGGCCTGGTAGAAGAGGGTGTACCAGTAGGGCAACAAGGAGTACCGCTGTCCTAGAGCATCTCGGATTATGTCCTGGTGCTGAGCTGGTAAAAGCCAGGGCTCCCGCCGCCCAGTGTCCAGGTGGGCGTGAGCCCGGAAGAAGGGCTGGTATGCACCCATTTGGTACCAGCGCACAAGCAGTTCCGGGTCGGGGTTCTTGAAGAAGCCACCCACATCCGCTGGATAGGAGGGGAGAGAGCTGGTTGGAAAGGGGGTGGAAAGGTACTGCCTGAAGAGCTCCCCAGGATCCCTGCCCCCCAATGCCCACTCCTTGCCAGACCCAGGCCTGTGCTCTTGCTGCCCCACCCAAGGGTGAGGCCTAGCCTCTTGCCTCCTCACCCCCACAGAAGGACAGGCCCACCAGCCCCAGACTGAGACACATGGGGACCGAGATCTTCAGATGGCCCCATTCGGCAGTGTTGTCCCCTGTCCACACAGCGCCTGGGGAAGAGTAAAGGGAGGGAGATAAAGCACGGAAGGGCTCCTCCCTCTGCCCAGGTGATCCGCGCACCTGCTACACCTGTTCTGAGGATGGCGAGTCGCAGGAAGCCCTGGACAGGGAGAGAACCCTTCTACTCACTCTGTCCCCGACCACAGTGCATGCTGGGAAGGGGGCCTGGCCCCAGCTCTGATGCATGGCCTCCATACCCCGGCCCAGCTCCGTTTTCCCAGTCTCACCAAAGCGCTGGGACCCAGCGAAGAAAGCCCTGCTCAGGACGAAGGGGCGCTCTACGCCTCCAGAGCGCTGTACAAGCCCATCCGCGGTCGCCATGTGCTGGGCAGGACAATGAAGAGGGCACTTGTCACTGCAGGACACAGCCTGGTGCTCAGGGCCTCTGCCCTGCCCTCCCCGAGTCCTTACCACGTAGAGGCCATAGATGTTGTGCACATCCCGGTGCTCCCACCCACCATGGTGCTGGGCATCCTTGAGCATGGTGACTTCGGGACCATTGAACACAGACGGCTCGTTCATGTCATTCCAGACATAAAGGTTAGGTGCGGAGCCCTGAGAAAACAGGCAGGAAACACGGAGGGGAAGAGGAAGACAGGTTAATGTCAGAGGAGAGAGTGCCAGAAGCACACAAAGGACCACGAGGCCTTCGAGACCGTACAGGCAGCCGGCCACTGCAGGGCCCAGGGAAGGCCCTCCTACCTCGTAATTCTCAAAGCTGAACATGTTGGCCCACCAGGCCCTCATTGCAGGGTTAGTGAAGTCAGGGTAAGCAGCTGAACCTGGGGGTACAGGAGGGGTGCTGACCTCCCAGGAGGCAAAAAGTCACCACTCCACCTCCCTGGCCCCTTAGTTCCCTCTCCTCCATCCCCGGCTACCTACCAGGCCAGCACCAGCCCTCATAGTCAGAACCGTCCCGGGTTTTCACGTACAGTCCCTGGTTCCGCAGCTCTTCGTGAACTCGATAGCCAGAGTCCACCTTGATGTGGGGGTCCACAATGGCCACCAGCTGGGGATGAAGAACTCAGGTGGCAGGTGTGCTCCAGGGCCAGTAGGCCTCAGCCCGCCCTCCAGCGGCCCCCTACCTTTCGCCTCTTGGAGGCCAGGTGCTCAAGCATGGTCCGGGGCTGAGGGAAGCGGCTAGGGTCCCAGGTGAAGTACCGCTTGCCATCCGCGTGCTCAATGTCCAGCCAGATCACATCACAAGGGAAGTTGTGATCGTCGAAGCCCTGGTCTACCTCGAGCACGTCAGCCTCGTCTCGGTAGTTCCAGCGGCTCTGGTGGTAGCCGAGGGAGAAGAGCGGGGGCAATGCCTGGGTCCCTGCAGGTTCAGCGAGGGAAGGGGCATAGCGGGGTCAGGCCCCACCTGGGGCCCAGGGAGACACCCAGACATGAGTGAAGCCCAGGGCTCAGACTGTCCCTCTCAAGAAGACCAAAGGGCTGGAGGAATGGCACAGTGTTCAAGCGCTTGCCCAGAGAGTGCAAGGCCGAGTTAGATTCCCCAGCAACACATAAAGCTAGGTGTGGTAGCGCACACCTGTAATTCCGGCACGTGGGAGGCTGAGGCAAGAAGACTGCTTTGAAACCAAGGCTGTCCTGGGCTACACAGTGAATTCAGGAGTGCCCCGTACCCGTGAGACTGGCATACTGCCGGAAGACGTCCAGGGCGGAGGGCCCCAGCAGCAGGAACACGTCAACGATGCCACTCTCTGACATCCAGTGCACGTCGGTCTGTGGGGTCTCCCCAGACCCCTGCAGGTAGTCCAGCATCTTCCCAAACAGGGTCTGCAGAGGGGACATGAGGCTCAGCTCTGCCCCGCCAGCCCCAACTGCAGAGAGCAGCCACTTCCAAATCCTCACACTTCCCTCTGGTCTATTCCAGGTCACCTCCTTAGGCTGGCTGTCTTCAACCGCGGTGTCTAGAGCAGCACTGCCCCCGCCACCCCCAACAACTGCCCTGTTAGCAGTCACTGCCCTGAATTCGTCCTGCCTTGCCCTCCCTGAGGAGCCCTTGTCAGTCGGCGGTCACAAGTCCCAGTACTCTGGGCAGTGCCAGGTACAGAATGTTCAGTAACAGTCAGTCACGTGCCCTCAGGCCAGGGAAAGCATCTCAGACAGTCGCCATGGCCACCTGCCATGTATGTGATCCCAGCAGCCCCTGGCCCCTGACCCTCACCTTGCCTGCTGTGTTGGAGGAGATGTCTACCCAGGTCTCGGCAGCATTGAGCCAGAAGATGCCCAGGTCACGCTGAGCGCTGTGGGCCAACAGCACGGGCACAGAACCATACAGGGCCATGGGGTTGTCCAGCTCATACTGGAACACATCCAAGTTGTACAGGCGGTACGGCTCCCCACCCCTGTGGCAGAGAGACTGGGTTTGAGACTGGCCAAGCCTATCTGCAGATGGCGCCAGGCCTGCCAGACCCCAGCTGTGTGCGCACCTCAGAACCTCAGGCTTCCCTGCCCCAGACTCACTCAGTGACTCTTAGCCTCAGGCTATCTGCATGCTCAGGAATCCCATACACGTGTTCCATGCCCGGCAGAGAGAAGTCCAAGCCCACCGATGTGGGGCCTGGAAGAAAGGCAAAGGCTCAGCTCAGGTCCTAGCTTGCCAAGGACACCGGAGCCCACCGGGTGCCGCAGCCCTCACCATAGGGCTTGCTGTCGGTGTGAGTTTTGAATGTCTCCTCCCAGGCCCCTGGCTCATCTTTCTCTGTCTTCCCCTGGGTCTCCTGAGCCTGTAGAGAAAAGTGGACCACAACCCTGTCAACTCCCAGTTGTTTCTCTTCTCCTGTTTTCTCAATTCCATGAGACGGAGACAGAGTTCTAGTTTCAGGAGGCTTCCCCTCCAACTGCCCGCCTGCCCTCTCCCGGAGCCCCTAGCCACCCAACTTGCCTGGTCCCCATCCCCCGGCGTCTCCTCGGGCTGGGCCCCACCGCCCTCAGCTGGGTCTCTTGATCCTTGCCTGGAAGGTAGGAGAGCCGTCTGCTCCAACCCAGAGGGGACAGGGATAAGGAGGGAGCCATGGGGACCGAGAGCCAAGGGCCCAAAGGGACAAAAGCACTGGAGAAGGGGCTGAGCACTGACGTCTGGAGTGGGACTCTAGCGAGCATGTGAGTTTTCAAAGGACGGGGAGAAAAAACTCCAATGGGAATGTCAAAGCCCAGGAGGCATCCTTCCCACCAAGACCCACACTGCCAGTCTCTGCCAGCACCCCACTAGAGGCAGGCTGGCACGCCATGGGTGCTGAGAACACGGTCCAGCTCTGCTGCCTCCACAGAGAGACTCTGGACCACTATCCTCACTGAAGCTCAACCTCCAGGCCTGACACAGGGATTTGAAAAGACACATGATCAGCCCAGATGCACACAGGGCTCGGTGAGGTTCTGCCACGTCACGCTCTGGAAGGCCCTGGCAAGCAGCTGTCTGGAACCTCACCCAGGTCCCAGGTGGCGACCACACCCCTCAGTAAAGCACAACGCTCCCTACAACCCCGGGGACTTCACGTTCCTCCTCCCAGGGGCCTAAGCATCACACGGGGAAACAGGAGCCGGGGAACAAAAGGCCAGAGTGAAGGGTGGGCATGGGCAGAGGACCAGATACGGGACCAGGGCCATGGATTTACCTAGAGAAAAGGTTCTTGATCTTATCCCACATGCTACCGAGCGTGAGCCTAACTTTATCCGAGAAACTGGGGCAGAAGATGAGTAGGGGTGGGAAAGGAGGCACAAAACCAACACAAAAACAGAAACAGAAAAGTGAGTTTCAGTAGACAAACTTCCAGACATGGGGGAAAAAAGAAACCAAAAAAATAAAAATAAATACAAAGAAAATACACTTGGGAGATGGGATGATGCAGAGGGGAAGAGGGATAGGCAGGCCTCCTGGAGGAGGTGCCAGGCACAGCTCAGGGACAAAACTCTGATCCCAGACTAAACAGGAAATAGAGAAAACTACAATCCGGGCCGGAGCCTCCCTCCTAACAGCCCCAACCACCCAGCTCTCCTCCCAGGAACCCAGGGCCCTCCACACAGCACCCCAACAATCTGGCACACCAGATTTCTTGCAGATTTCTGACCCCATACTCACGGGACCCCGCGGGCCCTCTGGTGCTCAAACTCCAGGAGTCCTCGGGCATTGACACTGAGCAAGAGGCTGCGGCCCTGGAGCAAGTCAAGGCGGAAAGGCTGGGCAGTCAAGATGATCTTGTACGGTCCTTCAGCTACTGTCAGCTCCACACTGCTGTCATCACGGCCAGAGACAGAGAGGCTAGAGGAGAGATCAGAAGCATGTAAGAGTCTGGAGAGGTCCTAGCGCAGGCCCTACATGTAAGAAGAAAGGGGGTCTGCTCAGAGCTCCTGGTGGAGGAGAGGGAAGGGCAAGACGGCTCATCAGAACACTGAGGCCCTTGCTCAGAAGCAGATCTACCTCTTCACACTGAAATATGACAGGGGCATGGCCATCACTGAAGCGTGCAGCAGGAAAAACACTTTCCAGACACACACACAAAAAGAAAGATATTTCTAACACTCTAGAAAATGTAAACATCAACTCCAGAAAGATTATGACTTAAAAACAAACCATAAACCTACTTGTGCGTCTTCAGGACACACTGCGACTGGGGGCTGGAGGAATGGCCCAGCAGTTAAAGTGCTTGCCTTGCAAGTGCAAGGTCCCGAGTTTGATTCCCCCGCACCACAAAAATGCTGGGTATGGTGGTGCACGCCTGTAATCCCAGGACTAGGGAGACTGAGGCAGGCAGATTGTCCTGAGTCCAAGGGCAGCCTGGACTATACTAGTGAGCTCAGGACCCTGTCTCGGAAATAAAAAATATAAATAAAGAGAAAAGCAGAAAAACAAATCATAAAACCCAGGGAGACCCACACATAACAGGTTCCTGCTCTACCACCGGTCTATCCCTAACCTATGGCTTAGAAAGTCAAAGCATTAAAAGAAAATATAAGCATGATCTTTTAATTTCATATGACACGGTCTCGCTCTGTATCTGTGGCCCAGGCTGGCCTTGGACTCACAACAATCCTCTGGCCTCAGATTCCCAAGACCTGGGCTTACAGGAAAATGTTATTTTCTAAGTGTTCATACTTAGAAAACCATCCACAGAACAATGACTGCATGTCTTGGCACGTTCTTTTTTTTCTATGATTTTTCTGAGCCAGGCCCAGTGGTTCCAGTCTTTATTTTCTATTTATTTATTTTTACTTTCCACAGGTCTGTTGTATGCCTCCACAGCCAGACCCTGTAGGCTGGGGAATTGAACCCAGGGTGCCCACACTTGCCAGGGAAGCGCTCATAACCACTGAGCTATGCCTCCAGCCTTGTCTGGACACATTCTAAGTAACCTTACTCTGAACAGCTGAGGGAAAGAAGAGAAAAAAGGAGGGATGGAAGACAGAGGGAAGGAGGGATGGAGGACAGACCAGGGCAAGAGCCCACTACTGGAGGTGAGGCCCACGCTCTTTACTAACTCCCGGGCAACGGGACGGGTCCAGGCCAGGCAGACAGGGGCCAACACCAGCTTGCTGAGTGGGGACTGTGGACACAAGGCACAGGAGCTGAGGGGGAGGAGCAGTGACGCGGCCTGAGGCAAGAACGCTGTCACCAAAGCTCACAGCAAGAAGAACTGGCACGAGGAGCTGCGGCTCTGGAGGGACATACCGAGCTGCCAGGGGCTCGGCCACCAGCACATCAGGCACACGGTAGCGGGGTCGCAGGGGCTCCAGCTCATCGATTCTGATCCGGGTCATATTTCTCTGCAGCCCCTGGAGCTCCAGCACCAGCACCACCTGTGCAGACCAAGGACGAGGTCTGAAGGAAGGGGTGTTGATGGCACAGCCAGAGCAACGAGCTCTGCCCTCCCGAGGGCCTCCCCACAGCTTTGGGCCTTTTGGGACCCGAGATCAGACTTCTTTTTGGGACAGGGTCTCATTCTGTATTCCAGGCTGGTCCTGAACTCACAATGGAGCCCATCCTGGCCTCAGACCCAGGCATTTTTTCTGCCTCACCCTCCCAAGTAATAGGGTTACAGGTGTGTACCACTATGACCAGCTATTATGTGATACTGATCGAATCAGGGGCCTTGTGCTTCTTAGGCAAGTAATCCAATCACTGCGCTACAGCCCCAATCCCAAGACTAGATCTTTTTACGAGATGAGGGTGGCACGGAATGTGAGCTCCAAATTTTCCCTCTGCAATTTCCCCAACCACCACTCTGCCTCATCTTGCCTGACCTTGGTAACCTCATGGATCAGATGGATGGTCAGGGCATCAGGTCCAAGCTGCAGCGAGTCTAGCAAGGCACGATATGGAGAGGGGCCTGGTCGAATGCTTCTTTGCCTCCTGCCAAGGGCAATGATTGGAAGTAAGGTGGGAGGGCACTCCACGTCCCCCGCCATGTCCTTGGGGTACCCACCTGACAGATACCACCCACATGACCCTACTCTCCATCCCACTGCCCCAGAATAGCATACTTGCAGAAGGAACTCTCTTCACATGTCTTAAAGTTGCTTCTATCCACAGCAAGGGTAATCCCCAGGCAGACCCCAAAACACAACAGTCCCAAACCTGCCCAAGACCTATGGATAAAAGAGGAAACAATCACTATGGGGGTCAGGAAGGGCCTCATTTTCACATCACACCTCCATAAGACAGCTCAAGAAAGGGAAGCAAGATTGGGTCACAATATACAGCAAAGTGAGACAGTCTCACAAATCAAAACTAAAAAAACGGGCAGGTGTTGTAGCTCAGCACAAAAAGTAGTGGCCTCAATAAACTGGGTGTAGTGGTGTCTCGCTGTAATCCCAGCACTTGGGAGGCTAAGGCAGGAGGACTGCTGTGGTTCAAGGCCAGCCTGGACTACATAGTGAGTTCAGAATGACCACAGTCTATAGAACAAAACTGTGTCCAAAAAAAGTCCTGTGTTCAAACCCTGACACCACAAAAGTGTGGGTAGTTGTATATGCACACGTGCGCTCTCTCTCTCTCTCTCTCTCTCTCTCTCTCTCTCACACACACACACACACACACACACACACACACACACACACACACGGAAGCCTGAGCCCAGAGACACATGCACACAATCCAGCATTCCAGGAGACTGAGGCTGAAGGACTGCAAGTGTGAGCCTAGCATGAGCAACTTAGTGACTTTTGGAGATGTGGTCTAGAATAAAAACAGAACCGAGGTTCCACACCCAGCACCTACATAAACACACAGGACAACACAGAGGGAACATGGCAAAGGGGCAGACCCAAAGAGGTGGCAAAAGATACAGAGGATGGACACAACGTATCTGTGGCCTTCAGAGGCCTGGGTACTGACTCTGATTACATCATTCTCTCGGAGTAAACACAGTTAACTGCCAATCCCAGAGAAAAAGGCAACACTGTGTGACACAGACAGCAAGCTAAGCCTTCTATGGACAAAGCGTCAGGTGGACTACAGAGTGAAAAAGGACAAGACGCGCCCTCCGCCAGCCTGGAGGTCACCAAGCCAAGGGCCCGAGCACCACAGGTGCTGCTCTCCTCCCTACCTGTCTGTGCATCTTCATGACACATCACTATCACGGCTGCAGGAACGGCTCAGCGGTTAAGGCGCTTGCCTAACAATCACAAGGCCTTGAGTTCGATTCCCCAGCACCACATAAAGCTGGGCCTGGTGGCACACACCTATAACTCTAGTACTCAGGGAGCTGAGGCCGGAGGATCGCCTCGAGTCCAAGGTTAGCCTGGGCTACACAGTGAGCTCAGGACAGCTTGGGATACAGAGCAAGACCCTGTCTCAGAAAAAAAAAAGTCACTACTATCAATACAGAACGGTAAAAATAATGGTTTATCTATTTGTGTGGTACTAGGAATCAAGCCCAAGGCCTTCACACCAAGTTACACCCCCAGCCCACTTTTATTTTTAATTTTGAGATACAGTCTAAGTCACTAAGTTACCCAGGCTGGTCTCCACCTGGCGGGCCTCCTGCTTTAGCTTCTGAGTGCTAGGATGGATTTCACTCTGTGGTACAACCTGGTCACTACGTAACCTAGGCTGGCCTCCAACTCACAGCAATCCCCGCCAGTCTAGAACGCTGGGTACGTGCCACCACACCTGGCTTATGGGGTGCTGTGGGACTGAACCCAAGGTCTTACACCTGCTAGACAAGCGCTGGAACCAGAGCCACACCCTCCCCCAGACCTCCTCCTGCAATTTTAAAGTATCAACAGGGTAAATCCTCTTCAGAGCTTCTGCCCCTCTGTACTCAGTTTTTCTTTTCTTTCTTTTTTTTTGTTTTTTTGTTTTTTTTGTTTTGGAGACAGGGTCTCGCTCTGTATTCCAGGCTAGTTCTGAACTTACCTTGTAGCCCATCCGGGCTTCAGACTCAGGACAATCCTGCCTGAGCCTCCTGGGTGCTAGGATTAGGAGCATGAGCTGGCACACCCAGCTGGTACGGTGGTAGGGGATCAAACACAGCGCTTGCTAGGCAAGCAAGCCCCTTAACCTCTGACCAATTTCTCTAGACCTGCACTCAGTTTCTAAATAAAGGTCCGGGGCTACAGCAGTTGGAGGGTTTGTCTAGAAAGCACAAGGCCCGGAGTTTGATTATCCAGCACCACATAAGATGCGCGTGCTGGTGCATGTTTGTAGTGCCGGTACTTGGGAAGCTGAGGCAGAAGACTGCCGTGTTCAAGGTCAGCCTGGGCTACGTAGTGAGTTCATGACCAGCACGGACTCCTGACAGCAAGACTCTGCCTCAAGAAATAAATGAATAATGCTGGAGGAATGGTACAGTGGCTAAAGTACTAGCCTCACAAGCAAAAGGACCTAAGTTCAATTCCCCACCCCCACATAAAGCCAGATGTGATGGTATATGTCTATAACCCCAGCACTGGGAGGCTGAAGCAGGAGGATTGCTGTGAGTCCAAGGCCAGCCTGGGCTCCACAGTGAGTTCAGGACCAGCCTGGGCTACAGAGCTAACCCTGTTTCAAAGAAATTAATTAAATAAAAAAGACCATTTCTATACCTAGCTAAAAATATAAAGTATCAACATGCTGGCTCAGTGTGACGGGCCTGGGCCTATCCCCATTGTCACTGACAATAAAGGTATTCACATTCTGATCTTAACTCTCACGATATGTTTAATTAGCCTGAAAAAGGGCCTTGGCATTAGTTTTTTAAAAGCTCCATAGATGGCATAATTGTATGCACCAGTGGTCCCAGCTACGTGGGGGGCTGAAGCAGGAGTCACTTGAACATATGAGTTCAAGGCCAGCTTGGCCAATAAAGTGAGATTCCACCTTAAAAGAAGACAAGTGTGTATGTGAATGTGTACATTGTGTGTACAACTGGAGATCAATCCCAATGTCTTAACACTGAGCTGTATCCCTAGCCAATTTTTATTTATCTTTTTTTTTAACGTTGCTGGGGATGGAGCCTTCCCAGGGTACTATATCACCAGTCCATTTTGCAGCAGTGGGAAGGGTGGGGTGGTTTTGAGACAGGATCCCACTAAGCTGATAAAGTACCCAGGTTGTGCTCAAACTTAGGATCCTCCTTCTCAGTCTCCAACCACACTGGTATTACAGGCCTGAACCATCAGGCCTGGCTTGTCTTATTTCTGACTGTGACACAGGGTCTCACTAAATCAACTAAGTTGCCCGGGCTACGATCCAACTTGGAACCCCCCTGCCTCAGCTTCCCAGTGTGCTGAAATTATAGGCCTGCATCACTGGGCCCTGATTCAAAACAAAAATTTTAAAATACAATAACTAGGTGTGATGGCACATATCTGTAATTCCAGCTACTAGGTCACATGCACGAGGAGCCCGAACTGCCTCAGTAGAACCATTGCCCCAAGATCCCCACCAATAGTCATTTCTTCGGTGCCTTCTTGAATGAAAGACAAGTGACTAACAGGCTTATTTAAACACATTCGTTTCAGGGCCGGAGGGAATGGCTCGCAGTTAAAGCGCTTGCCCAGCAAGCATCAAGTACCCAAATTCAATTTCCCATCACTACATAAACTGGGCGTGGTGGCGCACGCCTGTAATCCCTGCACTCCGGAGGTTGAGGCAGGAGGATTGCCGTGAGTCCAAGGCCAGCCTGGGCTCCGAAGTGAGTTCAGGACCAGCCTGGGATGCAGAGCAAGACCCTGTCTCAAAAAAAAAAAGTATCAGCACCAAATACTCAAGTTCAATGTAAACATTATGTGTCACATATACACATACCAATAAAATGGGGGGAAAAGGAATTTTTAGTTTCACTCAAAAAGCAGTGCTCATTAAAAATTAAGTGAAGGGTATTAAAAAAAAAATCCAAGGCTAGGGATGTAGCTCAGCAGTGAAGAGTGCCTGCCTCGCAAGCGTTAAGGCCCTGGGTTCCATTCCCCAGCACCATGTAAGCTGGGAATGGTGGCGCACGCCTGTAATCCCAGCACCCCAGAAGCCGAGGCAGGAGGACTGCTGCATGTTCGAGGCCAGGCTGGGCTATGTGGTGAACTCAGGATCGGTCTAAAGGACAGATCAAGACCTTGCCTGTAAATAAATAAATAAACAAAACTAAAATCCAAGCATGCTGGACAAGGATTCTTATCACTGAGGTCTACTCCCTGGCTTTTTAAATTATTACTATTTTTTTGGACAGGGTCTCACTCTGTATAGTTCAGGCTGGTCCTGGATATACTATGTACCCCAGGCTGACCCGACAATCCTTCTGCCTTGGCCTTCTGTGTGCTAAGAGTACAGGGACTTGGAACCACTCCCAGCCAGGCCTTTATATTTTTTGAGGCAGGTTTTCCCTGAATTGGTCAAGCTGGCCTGTAACTTGTGATCCTGAGTACCTACAAATTTATGAGTTATCACCATCATACCTAGATTTTATTTTTTTTCTTTCTTTCTTTTTGGAGACAGGGTCTCACTCTGTGACCAGGCTGGTCCTGAACTCACTATGGAGCCCAGGCTGGCCTTGGACTCACAGCAATCCTCCCGTCTCAGCCTCCCGAGTGCTGGGATTATAGGCATGCACCACTACATCCAGCTTATGTGGTGCTGGGGAATCGAACCCTGGCAGCCTAGCAAGCACTTGAACCACTGAACCATTCCTTTAGCCTGTCTTCATTTTTTGTTGGCTTGTCTGTTTTGTGGTGCTGGAGATGGAATCCAGTGCCTTGCACACGAGAGGCCGGCCCTCTGCTGCTGAGCTACATCCCTACCCTAGTACATGCTTCTAACACTTCTGGTGAATGATGTGAAGAGTTCCAAACAGTGAACATGTGAGCAGGAGACGCACATCCTCTAAGCAGTAAAAGTTTGCAACCTAGAGTAGAGTAACTAAAAACAAGACCTGGGGATGGAGAAATAGCTCAGTGGTTAAAGCGCTTGCCTAGCAAGCTCAAGGCCCTGGGTTCGATTCCCCAGCACCACACAAACTGGGTATGGTGGTGCATACCTGTAATCCAGCACCCTGGACACTGAGGCAGGACTGCCTGCCACATACACTGGCAGCAGCATTATCATCAAGACAGGGCCTTGGTCTGTAGGCTTGTCCTAAACTTACTCCTCACATTCACAGCTGCCTGCCTCAGGCTCTCAAGTGCTGGGATTACAAACTGCTAAGATTACAGGCATGTACCCCACTGCACCCAGTGGTGCTAGGGCCCTACACACACTAGGCAAGGGCTCTAACCACTAGAAGTTATATGTTCAGCCCCTGCTACATACAGTATCTCACAGCAGCCTCTGCTTGTAAGATGACAGTAAAAAAAAATTACCAGAAGGCTGAAGATGTAGCGCAGTGGTAAAGCTCTTGCCCAGCATGGAAGCATGGGTGTGATCTTCTTACAACACACACACACAAACACACACACACACACACACAAAAGGAGATATAAAGAAAATCATCAGGGGGCTGGAGGAATGGCACAGTGGTTAAGGCGCTTGCCTTGCAAGCCTGTCATCCCAGCACTCAGGAGGCTGAGGCAAGAGGTTGCCATGAGTTCAAGGCCAGCCTGGGCTGCAGAGACCCTGCCTCAAAAAAAAAGGAAAAAGAAAATCATCACAATGGAGATAACAGAACACAGTAATATCTCTTAGTGCTTTCGGGAAAAAAAAAAATCTCTAGTGCTAGGAGAATTTTGCAAGGCAAGCACTCCACACCAGGTCAATCGGTAAAATGCAGAAAGCCCGCAACCTGCCACTCTGCACGGCTGAGGCAGAAGGATCTAAACTGGAACAGTCTGGGCAACTAGACTTAGGGAGACTCTGTCTCACAAAATTAAAAACGGGCTGGTAAGTGCTTGCTTCCGCAGCACATACGCTAAAAAACAGGCTGGTGATGCGGCTCTGCGTCAAGGTCCTGGGATCTATCCCTAATACAAATAAAAACTCACTGACTCACTGACTCTAGACTCTGGAGTGGTTTAACAGGCCAAGCAGGGTAGACCCCGCAAAGCAAGCAGAAGAAATCCACAGCCAAGCATAAAGCCCAAGTCCCGCGGGCTGACCGCGGCAGGCACCTTGAACCCCGACCCCTATTCACCAGCCCCAATACGCAGTACTCGAAGCTCAGTGAGCTCAATCCTCCCGGGAGCCCTGTTTGTTGCCAAAAAGGCAGGTGTGGAGAGACGCCCTCAGGGGCCAGGACTTCCGGAGGGTCCGTCGGGCACGCGCCGTGGGAAGGCCCGTGGAATGGAGGGACCCCTTAAGTCCCCACAGGACAGGTGTTGACCAGCCAAGTCGGCAGGAGCTGGAGCGCAAGTCGCACCTGTTCGCTGTTTCAGACCCCACGCTTCACAGAACTGAGCTCAGTCAGAATCCAGCCCGCCTCAGCAACGCGGACAGGACTCGCCGCTCCCACCCCACGACTTCCGGTCCTCCTCCTCACCGCTCTGTGGCACTGCTGGGTTTCCGATCTACTTTCTCCCGGTATTATAAACTTGGGAGCGCCACACCATGCCATCCCATGTCGTGTCTGAGCAAGATCGATCGAGCGGGCTGTGAACTTCACTACTTTCTGCCCCAGACGCGCCCAGCCACAGCCGAACCGAACCAGCCCTGTTGGCGCCACGTGAAGAGCGTGGCGCGGGCGAGGAGTAACGGGGAGACGGGGGTTGGGGGGCGGCCCAGTCCCGTCCCGGCTCCCCGACGGCCCTGCGCACTGCGGAACAGACGGTGGTGCGGACCGCCGCAAGCCGCCGGGGCCCCCGAGCGCACGCCCGGCCTCCGCGAGCCCCCTACGGGAGCCAGGACCGCGGTCCCCAGCGCGCGGACCGGCCGCCGAGGCGGGAGGAGCCTGGGGCCGCCTCTGGAGGGACAAAGGCCGCACGCCGAGGCACGGGCAGCCGGAGGACATGAGGAAAGGAGCTATACGGGGCGTGGGGGACCCAGGGGCGTCCGGATGCGCCCCCGGGCTCCGGGCTCCTCACCGCCTCCTACGCGCCGCCACTGCCGCTACCGCCGCCATCTTGTGCCGGATTTGCTCCTTGACCCCCAGCCGCCCCTCCCCCTGCGCACGTTGGGCTACGCACCTCAGTGCCCGCCCCTTCCGGCCTTCCGATTGGCCCAAACCGCCACGCCCGACGCCTCTCCCATTGGCGGAGAGCACAATGCCTCGCTGAGCGGAGGCCAGTGGGAGGGGTCTTGCCGAGTCCGCAGTCGGGCACTGTCAGCCTTCGCTGGATCTCAAGATGAGAGCGCAGACTTTTCGTTTCAACTCGGCACGTTTTATTTAGAAAACAATGGCAGGGCAGGAAAGAGACAGCTCCCAGTAGACCAACAGTTTATAAGAGCAACCTTCCCCTTACAGCACCTAAGCTCCTCTCTCCCTCAAAGCTCCACCTCCCGGGGCTGCGGGAGCCGGGAGAGGTCAGGTCCCCTGCCGCAGGACGGCAGGCAGCGAAGGCGCCTGGAAGCGGCCAGAGAAGAGGCCCAGGCGGTCGATGTTGCGATGCAAGACACTGTGCAGCACGGCCAGGTGGGGACCCCCTTCCCCGCCACCCTCCCTTGAGAAGTCCCGGATGAAGCGGCCGCGTTCGGGCTGGAAGAGGAACTTCTGGGGCAGGGGCCCGTGTTCACGGAGAAAGCCCCAGACGCTCAACAGCAGCAGGCGCACTTCGAAAGGTGCCAGTTGGCTGAATACCTCGTGCATATTGCCCAGGGCTGACGGCAGGAGGCTGCCCTCCGCCATGACAGCCACCAGCGTGCAGGACGCCTCCAGATGCCAGGGGGAGCGGGACGTGTCTGGGTGCCGAGAGGCCTCCCAGTGGCCCAGGAGGGCGGCCAGCAGCCCCCGCAGCAACACGGAGCAGTAGCACAGGGCCGGAGGGGCGGCCGCTACCAGCTTAAGCAGCTCAAACAGCAGGGGCTGCTCCCGGAAGCGCCGGCCGATGCGGAGATCCCGCTCCACTGTGGCCCGGGCATGCTCCTCCGGGGGCCAGGCCAGCTCAGCCCCGGCTGCGTCTGGACACACATTTTCCACTAAGGTCACTGCCACTGCTTTGGCCGCCTCTGGGCTCAGGGTGGGGGCGCCCCAGCAGGCCGTGGAGTCCATGCCCCCAAGGGAACTGCAGCAGTGCACCAGGAGGCTAAGAAGGCTCTGGGTGTTATAGCTTACGTCCTGTTGGTTCCGAGTCAGGACAGACTTGGGGGGTTTTAAACCCTGGCCAATGACTCCGGCGTGGAAAACTGACCATATCCCTCCAGGACCTGGCACAGCTGCCGAGTGTCTCCGGTTAGTGTCCAACAGAGAGGCGGATGCCAAGGGAGCAGACGCAGCTGACATGGACTCGCTGTCCCCATCTACTTCCCCTCCAAACAGTTCTGTGTTGCCTCGGTGCAAGGCTCCCTCCACCAGCAGTTGCAAGACAGCCTTCAGCCCAGCTGGGGAGGTCTGTGAGAGGCGGGTGAGAAGCTGGGATGCTGAGGCCACGCCTGGAGGGCCATGCAACCGCAAGGAGGCAAAGAATCGATGTACACCAGCCCTCACCAGTCCCAGGAGCTGGGAGGGGGACAGGGCTTCCAGAGGAAAAGGACAAATGGCCAGGAGGGAGGCGGCAGCTTCGGCTACCTCCTCCTCCGGGTGGAGCAGGAGAGGAGCCAGGTCAGAGAGATGGGCTGAAGCCGACTCTCCGAACCGGGCTCCCAGGGCTGCAGGCCCCTCACCACCCTGCTGTTCCCATCCCACTAGCAGTGCCAAGTTGCGCAAGAAGCGGGCTGTGAAGGGAGGTGGCAAAGTCCCCGCGTGAACCCGAGCCAGGCAGCTCCGAAAGGCCCAGGGCAGGAGGCCGGAGAGGCTCACCATCAGCCCTGCGTATAACTGGGTGGCCAAGCTCAATTCCTCAGGGCTTCGGGCTCGGCTCAGGAGGTGACCTAAGGCCTCAGGTCCACAGCTAGGCCGGGTATACACAGACAGCAGCCCCAGGAGCTGGTGCTGCCAGAGGAAGCGCTTCCGTTCCAGCCGTAATGTCTCTCCACACAGTTCTCCAACATGGCTTCTTAGCGCATCTAGGAAGGGCACAGGGCGGGGAGGTGGGGGTGGTCCCAGCAACCCATCCCCAGGAGACCCTGCCCGATGATGCACCAGTTTCTGCAGATGCAGCAGCAGCAGCTGGATCAGCCGGTCACAGGCCTCACGCACAGCATCCGGCACAGCGAGGCCCTGGGTGGTGATGACGGAGGCGGGCATGGCAGTGTCTACCAGGAACTGCAGCAGGCGGTAGGCCCCCGCCCCGGAGGCCTGGCTCACCAGGTGCACGGCCAGGTTCAGCATGTTGTCCAGCTCCTCCCGGGGGAACCCCTGCAAGTGTTGCTGCAGCTGGCTGAGCACTGCAGGGGGCTTGAGGCAGTCCACAAGCTCTCCAGAGACTGTACCCAGCAAAGCTGGGGACATTACAGCCAGCTGCAGAAGGAAGGGGACTGTGGCCTGAAGGGAGGGGTCCCCATTCCGGCCTGCAGCACCCCCAGCCAGGCTATCGTGGAACATTCGAAGGAGCTCCCGACGGATGCTGTCTCCATGGCGGGAGGCCAAGTGCCCCAGGATACCTACAACGGAGGCAATCTTTGGCACCCGATTCTCCCCAGGGATGGCAGGAGATCCAGGGA
This sequence comes from Ctenodactylus gundi, assembly GCA_004027205.1. Classification (NCBI taxonomy): domain Eukaryota; kingdom Metazoa; phylum Chordata; class Mammalia; order Rodentia; family Ctenodactylidae; genus Ctenodactylus; species Ctenodactylus gundi. The sequence goes on along the minus strand of PVKB01002241.1, from coordinate 263,324 downwards.
AGGGATCTGTAGAGGGTGTCTGAGAAGTACTTCCACTGCCACTTCCGGCTCCACCTCCAGCCCCACCATGGACACAGAAGTCCTTAAGACCACAAGAGAGGACTCGGGAGATGATGGTGCCAGGAAAAGAGGAACCAATGTGTGCCACAACCCAGTCAAAGTGTGGGGAGTGCTGGACCGAGGTGTCCAGCAAGGCGTCCACACATGCGTCTGGGCAGCTCCCAATGAGAGCTGAGAGGCACTGCACGTAGATGTCCATGAGCGTGCGGGTAGCCCTGCAGCCCATCCACAGCTGCAGCAGCTCATTAAGAGAGCCAGTGGCGTGGGGCACTCGCTGGTGCTGGCCTGAGTACGTGCTGCTCAGCTGTCCCATGAGGTCAATAGACCACGCACTAATCACAGGCGCCCAGGCCTTGGGATTGGCCCGGATGAATTCAGACAACACCTGCTGCACTTCCTGTACCACATCCTCTAGACCAGGTCCGCCAGCAGGGACATGGGAAGGCAGAGGTGGACGGAGATGAGGTGGTCCAATCACGGGGCTCTCATCCAGGGCAGCTAGGTGAGCCCGAACACTCTCATCAAAGACACCTCTCAAGTGGTCAAGCACCGCAGCCCGGGCAGGTGGCAAAGAGCGGAGCAGGAGCAGACTGCAGCGAGCATGCTCCCGGGCAGAGAGCTGCTGGCCCACGATGGGATCCACACCAGTCAGGAAAGCCTTGATTTCCTGTGACAGCTCCTGGGCACTGGAAAGAAGCAAAAGCAGCAACGTTAGGTTGTTGAAAGATGTCAGGCAAATTATATTCTTTCTGTGAGCTTTTATTCCCCCCCCCCCCAAAATAAAGCTACAAGGCCTGGTGACACAGTCCTACAATCCCAGCACTCTAGGAGCCTGAGACAAGAGGGTCACAGTTTGAGCCCAGGCTAGACGACTTGACTTAGCAAGACCCTGCTTCAAAATAAAAAAATAAGCTCACAGGGCTGGAGGAATGGCTCAGCAGTTAAAGTGCTTGCCACCAAGCGCTAACTCAAGCGCTTCGTACCTGAGTTCGATTCCCCAGCACTCGGGAGGCTGAGGCAGGAGGATTGCCATGAGTCCAAGGCCAGCCTGGGCTCCATAGTGAGTTCAAGACCATCCTGAGCTACAGAGACCCTGTCTCAAAAAAAAAAATAAATGTTCACATCTTAGGCCTAGGTAGCAGCAACACAGCCAGAAGCATCAGGGTAAATACAGGACTCAGTATGGTGCCTCCCACCAGAAAATGGGAAAGGAAACTGAAACCAGCCAGCACCAAGGACTAACACTGGTCTTGTAACAACCACGATGAGGAGGCAGGCCACAGGAATCTGTCACCGCAGTTCCTGCTTGAAGACAGCGGCCGAGGTCCTGACCTGCACCACCGCGCCTGCTTTCGCAGTCAAGTCTGCCGTCAGAAGACTGAAGGAACTGAAGGGCCAGTAAAAGCTCTATATTTTGAGATATCTCTAGCCTATAATAAATGGCTTGATTTATGTGAAAAAATATCAATAGGAAAGTACCTACCTCAGAAGTTCGTAAAGCCCTTAGGAATCATACCTGGTTTGCATCAGTAACTCAAAAGTGCTGTTTTTCTCCAGTTACAATATAACAGAAACTCTTAAAATGCCCAGGTACCTTTTAGAGTTGGTGCCCATGCACACTCAGCACGTGCTCTGCCACTGAGTCAGACCCACAGGCAGGCCTTTACTTCCTCAAGTACTTTATTCTCTCAGTTCTGACAGCAGCTCAATACGGCAGGACTGCTACGATTCCACTTACAGATCTTAAAATGAAGGTTGGGGTTGGGAGCAGAGTTTATCAGTTAAGAGTGCTTGCCTAGAGAGGGCTCTGGGTTAGATTCCTCAGCATCACATAAGACAGTGTGGTGGTGCGCACCTGCAATCCCAACACTCAGGAGGCTGAGGAAGGTCTGCCATGAATCCGACACCAGCCTAGACTACAGAGCCAGACCCTGCCTCAAAAACAAAGGTTAGGTAACACCGTGTGTTCTAAAAGGGGAGGAACAATTTCTGCGCTCTTCAACACTGAATTCTCTTCTACTGAGGCACCTGGCACATGGGAAGTGCTCCATAAATACGTCTCACATGGAGCCAGGCGTGGTGGACACCTGTTATCCCAGGACTCGGGGAGATCAAGACGAGAAGGTGCGAGTGCAAGCCTAGCCTACGCAACTGAGTGACCGAGCAAGACCGTGTCAAAATGGGAAGAGGGGGAACTGGGGTTGCTCAGTGGTGAAAGAGCATGCCTAGGAAGCACAAGACCCAGAGTTCAATTCCCCAGCACCACATACACTTGGAACAGTGGCCCACATCTGTAATCCCAGCACTTGGGAGCTTAAGGCAAGAGGCCTGCCTGGAGTTTGAGGTAAACCTGGAATACAGTGAGTTCAGAACCAGCCTAAGCTACAGAGCAGACCATGTCAAAAAAAAAAAAAAAAAGCTGGAGGAATGACTCAGCGGCTAAAGCGCTTGCTTAGCAAGCACTAAGTCAGATGCTAAGTACCAGAGTTCGATTCCCCAGCACCACATAAAACTGGGCGTGGTGGTGCACTCCTGTAATCCCAGCACTCAGGAGGGTGAAGCAGGAGGATCGCTATGACTCTACAGCCAGCCTGGGCTTCATAGTGAGTTCAGGACCAGCCTAGGCTACAGAGCGAGACCCTGTCTCAAAAAAAAAGGGGGGGGAGGCGGTTGGAAGAATGGCTCAACAGTTTAAAGCACTTACCTAGCAAGTGCTAGCAAGCGCTAAGTACGCGAGTTCAATTTCCCAGCACCGCTTAAGCGGGCGTAGTGGTGCACTCCTATAATCCCACCACTTGGTTGGCTGAGGCAGGCAGATTGTCCCCGAGTGTCCTAGGCCAGTCTGGACAACACAGTGAGACCCTGTCTCAAAAAAAAAAAAAAGAAAGAAAATGGGAATGGAGCGCAAAGGTCTTGGGCTCAATTTCCAATATAAAAATAAAAAGTTTATTATGTGCTTTTGTGTTTTAAAAACATCCCAGTTACTGCACTCCCCATACTCCACGCATAACCTAAGCATCCTGGAATTTATTATTTTTTTTTGAGACAGCGTCTCGCTCGATAGCCCAGGCCTTGAACTTCGGGCAATCCTCCTGCCTCGGCCTCCCAAGTGACACGATTCCAGAGGCGCGCACCCACGCCTAACTTTCCTAGCATCTACTCCTAATGGAGAGAAAGCTGCAGCCGCTCGGCGAGGGCTCTGCCCCCAACACCTGCCGCTCCCCGCGCGGGACGAGAGCCCTGACCACGCTCCGCCGCCTGCGCCCGGCAACACGGGAGCCGCCTTCCGACCCTCCCCTCCCAAGCGAACGGGCTGCGTCCGGGGCCCGGAAGCCGGTGCCGGGCAGGCAAAGCCCCGTGCCGGTCGCCTCCCCCGCGAAAGGCCACAGCGTCTCCGGGCGAGGACGCCCCGGCCGGCCGCCCCGCAGAAGCCTTCGCCAGACGGAACACGACCCCCGCCCGCCCGCCCGCCCGATAGGCGCGAGCCGGCCGGCGGCCGGCGGCAGCAGCGGCGCTCGCGGGCGACCGGCGCCCAGGTCCGGCCGCCGCCCGGCCCGCCGCCCCGCGAGGACCCAGCGGCCCGGGCTGACTACCTGAGCGGCGCGGGGCCGTGCGCGGCCGGGGCAGGCCCGGGGGGTCCCGGGGCCCCGGGGGGGTCGCACAGCGCCGACATGCCGAGCCCGCCCCGGAGCCCGAGGCGGCGAAGGCGCAGCGCAGGCGGCGCAGGCGCGTGGCGCGCTCACGCCGAGGACCCCGCGAGGCCGCCACGAAAATGAGTCCGGCGGAGCCCGCGTCCCCGGAACTTTGGTTCCGACCTTCGCGCCACAGGACGACAGCAGGAAGCCGGGGCGCGGCGAACGCAGCGTTTCCCCGGAAAGGATCGCTGCCACACTAAACTAAAGCTAGCTGCGGCCATTCGCCATGGGGCCTAATTATTCTCCTGATGCCAAAAATACAGTTACGAGTCAGGCACGGTGGCCCGGGCCGATAATCCTGGGAGAAAGAGGCAAGAGGACTGCAAGTTTGAGCCCCGCCTGAACATCTCAAAAACTTGAGGAAACTGCGCCTCAAAATGAACGAAATCCTGAAATCCCAGTAATTGGGAGGCTGAGGCAGGAGGATTGATGTGAGGTCGAGGCCAGCCTGGGCTACACAGCGAGCTCAGGACCAGCCTGGACTGCACAGTGAGATACTGTCTCAAAAAAAATAAATAATTGTCTGGGGATGGGGATGTAACTCAGTGTGAAGTCCCTGGGTTCAATCCCCAGCCAAACAAACAAATAAGCCAATAAGAAAGAAAAGAACAAAAAAAGAGACAAACTCAGAACAGAAAAAATGAGGCTGGAAGTGTAGCAAACCGGTGTTTGCGAGTCCATTCTCCAGCACCACATGGAGGAGACAGACAAGTTCAAGACCCGCTTGGTGGGGGCTGGGGGCACTGGAGGAATGGCACAGAGGTTAAAGCGCTGGCAAGTACAAGGCCTTGAGTTCAACTCCCACCACCACATAAAGCGGGGTTTGGTGGTACGCGTCTATAATCCCAGCACTCAAGAGGCTGAGGCTAAGGCAGGCAGGTTATCCTGCGTGCAAGGCCAGCCTGAAAGCCCTCTCTGGGCAACTTACTGTAACCCTGTCTCAAAGTAAAAACTCAAAAAAAAAAAAAAAAAAAAGCCAGGCGCGGTGGCACACACCTGTAATCGCAGCAATTGAGAGGCTGAGACAGGACTACTCTGAGTCCAAGGCCAGCCTGGGCTGTAGAGCGAGACCCTGTCTCAAAAAATAAAAATTAAAAATGGACTAGGGATGTAGCTCAGTGCAAAGATAGATCTATACCACAAAAAAAGCCAATTTGGATGTGGCACAGATGCTGTTACAGCACTGCCCAGCTTTCCCCCTGAAGGTGTAAAGTCACGCATGCTCACCGATAAACTCTGCCCGTGCTTTTTTATGGCTTCAGACTGGATTCTTTCATCAAGGATGCAAAGGGATGGGTGTAGTGCCACAGGCCTGCAATCGGATAAAGTTTCAGTGTAGCTGGGCAGCTGAGTAGCTTAGTGAGAACCTGTGTCAAATTCACAAGTAAAAACAGGCTGGGGACACAGCTCAGTAGGAAAGCCCTGAGACTGATCCCCAATCACACACACACAAAGCTACGGACGCACCACAGCGCCAAGACCCTACCTTCACCTCCAGCAGTGTAAAATACATAAAAACAGGAATTCCACAGGGACGGCAGCCAAGTAGGACCTGTGTTCAAAGGCTCCTTCACAGGTTTATCCAAGAAGTTGAGACGGAATGCCATGGTTTGGATCTGGAGTGTCCTTGAGCAGCCTCATGTGGAGGGATACCACGGCTGCTGGAAGGTGGGGCTTGGCTCATGGAGGGAAGGGGTGGGTGCTTGGAGTCTGACCTGGATGGACTGTATCAATTTGTTAAGACTGGGGGTGGGGAAGCAGAGCCCAGAGCAAAAGGGACCAAAAACATATGCTGAAGAAAAGACGGCCTCTTCGACAAATGGTGGTGGAAAAGTAGCTAGCCGCATGCAGAATGGGGGCTGGGAGCGTAACTCAGAGGTTAGAGTGCTCGCACAGTAAGTGCAAGGCCCTGGGTTCAATTCCCCAGCACCACATAAGCCAGGCATGGTGGCGCACACCTGTAATCCCAGCACTTAGGAGACTGAGGTAGGACTGCCATGAGTTGCTTCTACAGGGACTGGAGGGAAAGCACTTGCCTTAAAAGTGCAAGGACCTGAGTTCGATTCCCCAGCACCACATAAACCCAAGCATGGTGGCACATGCCTGCAATCCCAGCACTCAGGAAGCTAAGGAAGGCGGATTGTCCCGAGTCCAAAGCCAGCCTGGGCTACACAGTGAGCGCAAAACCAGCTTGAGCTACAGAGCAAGACGCTGTCTCAAACAAAAATAAAAAATAAATTGAAAAAAAGCTACACAAAAATCAACGCAGTGGGGAGGAAACTGATGGAACGTTTCTGGCACCTACTCTTCAGATTACTACCTAGACTGGCGTCAATAACTCAGGGAGGTTGTGGTGAAAAGAATTCTACATTGCTGGTGGGACTGTACACTGGCACAGCCATTATGGAAAGCTGTATGAAGACTCTTCAAAAAAACATGGAGTAATAACAAGTTCGATTGCCCTGCACCTGTCACCCCAGTGCTTGGGAGGCTGAGGCAGGAGGATTCCTAACCAGCCTGGGCTCCATGGTGAGTTCAGGAGCAGCCTGGACTACAGAGCAAGACCCTGTCTCAAAAGCAAAATCAAAACAGGAGCTGGAGAAATGGCACAGTGGTTCAAGTGCTTGCCTTGCAAGCCCTGAGTTCGATTCCTCAGGACCACACAAAGCTGGGCATGGTGGTGCACGCCTGTAATCCCAGCACTCTGGAGGCTGAGACGGCAGGATTGCCTTGAGTCCAAGGCCAGCCTGGGCTCCACAGTGAGTTCAGGACCAGACTGGGCTCCAGACTGAGACGCTGTCTCAAAAAAAAAAAAAAAAAAAAAAAACCTTAAAAAACTGACAGGAATATATCTCAGCATGCAGCGTGAAGGCTCTAGTACAAAAATATATATATATATAAAATGAGCAATGGAAAGGCTCTTGAATTAGTGCCCGGTACAATAAATACATGAATGAATGGGAACTATGGGAACCTGATGCACATTTGAGGTCTTAAGTACAATTCCTGTCACTAACACCAAAGAAGTAAAAGTTTGCTTCGTTTTTATTTTATTGGGTACATAATCCAGCAGAGAAGACAGAAACGAGCTAATGTAAATTGCTGTAGGTGTGATCGGGAGCGGCTGGAGGCTCCCGGGTGAAGAGGGCAGGCAGGCAGTGCTGCCCACCTGTATCCTCGGGACCCATGCCCATTCCTGCAAGTCACGCGCCCTAGCCAGGACCCTCTCTCATCTGCTTTCTCTACCCTCTTCACCCCCACATCCATTATCTCCGAGAGGTCAGCAGCCACAATGGAGGTGTCTAGGGCGTGTCAAAGAGGGGACGCTTCCTCCGAAATCCTCTGAAACATCCCGACTCTCCTAGCCGCAGCTGAGATGCTTTGGTGAAAGAAGAACTTCAGCTCTCATCTTCAAGGTCCTCCATGTGGACATCCTGGGGGGCCTTCACCTCCTGGCCTTTGGGTTGTGGCGCCTTTGTCCTGGCTGGCGCTGCGAGGGCCTCCACTGAGCAAAGAGAAGCATTAAAGAACCCTGATACACCGGGCTTCCTCTCTGTCCCCCGACTCTGGGCCCAGTTTACCTTCCATGGCTGCCTTCTCTTTCTGGGACAGCCGCAGCTGCTGCAAGAGTTTTCTGCGTTTCTTCCCTGACAAGGTAATGTTGGCACGTGCACTGGACCTGAAAGAAGTGGGGGCGGGGAAGGGGGTTGGAGGAATGGCTCAGCAGCTAAAGCATTTGCCTAGCAAGTGCTTAGGTAAATGCTAGGTATCTGAGTTCCACTCCCCAGCACCACATAAGCTGCATGTGGTGACAGAGCCTGTCATCCCAGCACTCGGGAGGCAGAGGCAGAAGAACTGTAGTGAGTCCAAGGTCAGTCTGAGCTCTACAGTGAGTTCAGGACCAGCCTGGACTACAGAGCAAGACCCCGTCTCACAAAATAAATAAATAAATAATTTGTTAAAAATCAAGGGATTAGTGGTAATAATGGTTTTTTTTTTTTTTTTTTTTTTTTTTTTTTACAGAGGAGGGGGGAAGACAGAGTCTTGCTGTGCAGTCCAGGTTGGCCTAGAACTCACTGTGGAGCCCATGCTGGCCTTGAACTCACAGCAAACCTGTCTCAGTGCCTCAGCCTTCCAAGTGCTGGGACTTCAGGTGTGTGCTACTACACCGGCTTAATAATTCAGGTTTAATATGTTGTACCAAGTCCAAATATTTCTAAGTTACCAGTAAAAATATATAAAAAGTAACAGGGTGGGAATTCCCCATGACTCCAGGGCCTCAAAACTTGTATATAACCGGGCACTGTAGCACACATTTACAATCCTAGTACCCTTAGGAGTCTGAGGCAGGAGGATAAGTTTGAGGCCTGTCTGGGCGACATACTAACTTACTGAGAGCCTGTCTCAAATAAAAAAGGGTTAAGAAAGTGCTCAGAGTCAAGACTGCACTCAATCCTCAGCACTGAAGAAAGTGCTCGGAGCCAAGGCCCCGTGTTCAATCCTCAGCACTGAGGGGAAAAAGGACGAAGTGTAGTAACTCAGAGTGAAGGTCCTGGGTTCAATCCCCATTACTACATAAAATAAGCTTACATGCAAAAACTCTGTATTTTCTTAAGTCCAAATATTCAACACTTTATACTTTTTTTGATACTAGAGACGGATTCCTGAGCCTTCAGGCTGAGATGCGTGCCAAGCTCCAACTCCAGTATTTGAGACAGGCCTCATTAAGCCAGTCAGTTTGGCCTAGTACTTGGCAATCCTCCTGTCTTGGTCTCCTTTTAAGATTTCTTTTCTTTTTGAGACAGGGTCTCCCTCGGTAGTCCAGGCTGATCCTGAACTCACTGCAATCTTCCTGTCCTCAGCCTCCTGACTGTTGAGATTAGAGGCGTGAGCCATCACACCCATCTTATGTTGGGCTGAGGAATTGAACCCAGGGCCTTGGGCTTAACAGGCAAGTGCTTAAACCCCTGTGCTATTTTCCAGCTCTCCTTCTAAGATTTCATGAGCATGCCACTAAGCCAGATTTGATTAGGCAGTCTCAGAGTAGTTAGGCCGGGTGGGCAAATACGTCCCCAGAGGAGGAATTCCTCCCCAGATAAAGAACTCAACAGCTTAAGAAAAACCATACCTTGGGGATAGAGGAATGGCACAGTGGTTAAAGTGCTTGCCTTGCAACGGCAAGGCCCTGAGTTTGGTTCCACAGCACCACCTAAAGCTGGGCGTGGTGGCACATAGCACTTGGGATGCTGAGGCAGGCGAACTGCCCAGGGTCCAAGAGCAGCCTGGACCACACCTGTGAGTTCAGCACCAGCCTGGGCTACACCTTGGAATAACCAGGGGCAAAGTTAAAAATTTAGCACGTCAAGGGACCATAGCTAAAGTTAACCAGGTCAAGACCCCAAGAGTATTGGGCCCCCAGGTTCTAAGGTCTTATCCAGGTCCTCGAATTTGATCTTCGGCCAACATACATATTAGCTCCATGCTAATATGTACCGATCAGTAATAGCCAACTTTGCATAAGAATATGAACATGCATGACGTGTAGTGAGTGTACAGAAGAACAGTGTAATTCCAGAGGAGCTCTAGTCCCTCTCCTTCCTGCAGGGGCGTTCCTACTTTCAATGTGATGTGACTTTCTCCCTTTTACTTCTCCCAGTAAAGCTTATTTTCTAAAAAAATTAAAAATAATAGGGTTGGAGGAATGGCTCAGCAGTTAAAATACTTGCCTAGCAAACAATAAGTACCTGGGTTTGATTCCCGAGAACCATGTAACCTAGGCGTGGTGGTGCACGCCTGTAATCCCAGCACTTGGGAGGCTGAGACAGGAGGATTGCCGTGAGTCCAAGGCCAGCCTGGGCTCTGAAGTGAATTCAAGACCAGCCTGGACCACAGAGCGAGACCCTGTCTCCAAAAAAGAAAGATAAAAATAAAATTTCTACTCTCCTCCTTTGTTCGCAGTGTTCACTCGTCTACGTAGGCAGAACCTGAACCCTGGTATTAAATTCTCCAGTCATACCACCATACCCAACTAATTTTACTCACTTGTGCGCACTTTAAGTAAAAATTCACACACAGTGGGCCTGCGGGCACAGGCCTGTAATCCCATCACTCGGGGGGGGGGGGGGGGGGG
>PVKB01002241.1:200963-253339 GCA_004027205.1 Ctenodactylus gundi | reverse complement strand
GCGTCGATCACAGCGCCCACCACGCGGCGGCCCCGTCGCCGCTCGCGGCCCCACACCCGCCGGCGCTTGAACAGCTTCCTCCTCAGCTCCTGCGGGGAGACGCGCGCTAGTCAGCCGGGGCGGGGGCCGCGCAGGGCGCCCGGGAACCGGGACCCGCGGGGCGAACAGCGGCGCCGCGCACTCACCGTCCGCGGCCGATTGATCCTGCCACCGGGCGCTCCCATGGCGAGGTCGCCCAGCCCGCCGGCCCCCGGAAGGTTCCTCCGAGAGGCCCCGCCCCCGGTCGCGCTGGCCAATCGCAGCTCGGAGGCGGGCCTTGGGCATGCGCAAGATCGCTCGCCGGCGGCCGAGGTCCCCCGCAGGTCCTGCGGCCCCTCGGGTGCGGTCGTCGCCGCCGCCGGCGTCCTAGCCAGGTCCGCTCTCCCGGAGGGTGGGTGGTTTCGTGGAGGCCGGGCCGGACCTGGCCGGGATGGGCAGTACGTAGCCTCCGTTTCCTGGCAGGGAGCGGGCGTGGTCCCGCTCCCCGTGGTGCGCGCAGGCAGGAGGACAGGGCCCGGCCCGCCCGGCGCCGTGTCTTCGGGGCCGGCCCGGGTCGCTCAGGCCTACTTCCTTTCAGGCCTGCGGAGTCCGCCCCGGGTCCCGATCTGGCCTCCTCCTGCTCCGCTTCCTTTGCAGCCAGTAAAGGCTGTTCGACCGTTGCGGCTGCGCCTGCCTTGTCCTTCTGAGACTGTCGAGCTCGCGGCGACCGTGCTCCTGCGCCCTTGGATGTCCGTGTTGGAGGGAGGGCGACTCTCGGCCGACCTTTCGGTGCCTTGGATGGCCGCGCTCTGCAGAGTACCGGCTCTGATGGCGGGGGCGCGTCGCGCTTGGGGTAGGCCAGGCGGGCACTCTAGGCTTCCAGCCGTTTGGGGAGGGGATAAACCCCCCAGGGTGTGTCTGCATCTTGACGACGCACAGGCACCGGGTAATACTGTCCTCCATTCCGGTCCACAGGCTACCTGGCCAGCAACTGCCTGGCTGACCGCGGCCTGTGGGATCGGCTCCATGCCCAGGCACGCCCCGGCAACGCCCCCACCTTTGACTGGTTTTTTGAATACGAAGAAATCCAGGGACTCCTACTTCCACTGCTGCTGGAGGCTCCGGCTGCCTGTCCCCTACGGGTACTGGATGTAGGCTGCGGAACTTCTAGCCTGTGCGCAGACCTTTACACTCAGTCGCCGCGCCCCGTGGATGTGCTGGGCGTGGACTTCTCCCCAGTGGCCATAGCCCACATGAGCAGCTTCCTGGAGGGCAGCCAAGGCCTCGTGCGCCCAGTCCCTGGTCACCCTGCCTCCCGCCTCCACTTCAAGCAGGCTGATGCCAAGGACCTGCGGCATGTGGCTCCCTCGAGTTCCTTCCAGCTAGTGCTGGACAAGGGCACCTGGGACGCCGTGGCCCGGGGGGGTCCGCCTGGGGCTGACGCGGTGCTGTCGGAGTGCCTGAGGGTCTTGAGCCCCGAGGGGACCCTGGTGCAGCTCTCAGATGAGGACCCTGATGTGAGGCTTCCCTGTCTAGAGCAAAGGTGTTGGGGCCGGTCTGTGATTGTCCAGGAATTGGGACCTTTCAGGGGTATCACCTACTTTGCTTACTTGATTAAAGGCCCCAATTAAAGGCATTGTGGGGGGTCCCGAAGCAGTGGTTTTTGTTGGACAAGGAGTTGAAGAAAGTTTTGTCCTTGCAGTATGGATGACTGGGACATGAGAGGCGAGACCCAACTTCTACATCCTGTGCCCGTTTACTCGTGTGTAATTGTACCTGGAACACTCAGTGCACACCGTGAGAACGGAAGAAAGTGTGCGAGAATGGGACATTACCTGCAGCTCTGATCAGCTGAAGACAAAATCTCCTGCAAACGTAGGGGCTGAGTGGCTTGACCCAGAAGCCTACCCGCTAAGGCGCACTTGGCTTTCAAAAATCAACATGGAGGCTGCAGGAATAGCTCAGCAATTAAAGAGCTTGCCGAGCAAGCCCAAGGCCTTGAGTTCAATTCTGCCGCACCATCCTCAGTGGTGGGATTACAGGCATGCACCACCACACCCAGGTCATGTGATGCCAGGGAATCGAACACAGGGCCTTGGGCTTTCAAGGCAAGCTCTTATCGGCTGTGCCATTCTTCCAGGCCCCTCCCCTTTTTTATTTTTGAGACAGGATCTAACTCAGTTGCCCAGGCTCTGCTCAAGTTTGGGATCCTCCTGCCTCAGCTTCCTCGTGCACAAGGATTCCAAGCCTGCGCTATGGGGCCCAGCCTGACACTCAGTGAAGCAGTGCACATCTGTAACGCCAACAGTGACATCAGGACTAAGGCAGGAGGATCCCAAGTTTGAGCCCTGTGTAGGCAATTTCTCCGTTTAGCAATTTGCTATCTTGAAAAAAGAAAGGTGCCCAGCAAGCAAGCACAAGGCCCTGAGTTCGATTTCCCCAACACCAGGAATAGATGCCTGTAATCCAGCACTCAGGAAGCTCTGGCGGGAGGATTGCAGTTCAGTCCAAAGGCCCCACAGTGAGTTCAGGAGCAGCCTGGGCTACAGAGGGAGACCCTGCCTCAATAAATAAAGGAGGGCATGATGGTGCAAGCCTGTAATTGGAGCACGGTGGGAGATGGAAGCCTTTGATCTGGAGTCCATCCTAGGCATTTTAGTGGGGCTACATCTCAAAATAATAAATGGGCTGGGGAGTGTATGCTGCGGTTAGAGCGCTCCGTAAGCCGGGCATGGTTGCGCTGGAGGAACGTCACAGTGGTTAAAATGCTTCCTAGCAAGTGCAAGGTCCTGAGTTTGATTCCCCAGCACCATATAAAGCTGGGTATAGTGGCACACACCAGTCATCCCAAGGATGGCTGAGGCAGGATGGGAGGCTGAGGCAGGCCAGTTGTCCTGGGTCTAAGGCCAAGCCTGGGCTACAGAGGGACCCTATCTCAAAAAAAAAAAAAAAAAAAATGTGCAGGGTGATGCACACAATCCGGAGGCTGAGGCAGTAGGGTTGCTGATTGGCCTGGGCTATACAGTGAGCTTAGGACCAGCCCTGCACCTCAGCAAGACCTTGTCTCAAATAACAACTGAAAAGGGCTGGGAATGTAACTGAGTATCAAAGCCCTGGGCTGGATCCCCAATACCACAAAGAAGAAACCCAACAAGCAAGCAACCGCTATGGTGCAGACAGTCTCCTTCCAGCCTTCCCACTCCACATTTTATGACAAGTCACGCTCAGCCCTTGGCGCCAATACGCTCCAATATGTTCCAAAGTTTTCTATTTAAAAAAGAAAGAAAGGAAAACAAAAAACTGGCACTGGATCTTCACAAGCCTCTGGCCAGGCCCTCTCTAGCCGGCCCATGCCTCTCTATGGCACCCCGTACAGTCGCTCTAGCTGACGCAGGAGAACCGAGACGTCGAGCCCGCCCACTGGAAGCGCGAGACTGGCGACCGGCAGGCCATGGGGGCCCTAAGCAAGGCCTTGGTCACGGTGGCAGCGCTGGGCGTCGGGGCCGGCGTGGGGGCCGCGCTCTTTGCTCTGGTGACGCCGGGAGATCTGCGGAAGCAGGAGATGCTGCAGGTAGGCTGGAGGCGCCGGGCGGCGAGCGCGGGACGCCCCGCGAGCGGCTGTGACTCGGCTTCCATCTACAGGAGATGCCGGAGCACCACCCGCAGCGCCGGGAAGAGGCGGTGCGCACCCAGCAGCTCGTGATGGCCGCGCTACAGGAGGCCGCGGCCACGCAGGAGAACGTGGCGTGGAGGAAGGACTGGAGGGTTGGCGACGGCGGGAGGTCGGCGTGAGAGGCTCCCGCTCGCGCGTGCGCCGGAGCGCGGGCCTAGCGGCCCCGCGCGCTCGCGGCCATCGCGTGGGCCTCTCCCCGGGCTTGTTTCCAGCCTCCGCACTTGAGTCAATGAAGCCCACCCTTCATCCCGTGAGCCCCGCGCCGCGTGCTGGCCCCCGCACGCTCTGCCCCCAGAAGGCCCGCCCGACAGATCTAGCAGTCCTCTTCACCTACAGGAGCCTGGGGTGGGGCACACACCTACTCCAGCACTGGAGGCCGGGGCAGGGCATCACGAATGGAAGCCCAGAGGTTGGAGGAGTAAGACAGCGGTTCGAGTGCTTGGGGAGCAGGACCCGGATTCCATCCCCTAGCACCACATAACCTCACATGGTGGTACATGCTTGTAACACCAGCGCTCTGTAGGCTGAAGCGGGAGGACTGCCCTCAGTTGGAGGCTAGCGTGGGCTACTGGGGAGGACCCTGTCTCAAGAAAAAACTCAAGCCCAGCCTGGGTATCTTAGCGAGGCTCTATTTCAAAATAAAAAAGGAGGGTAAAAATCAGTGGTTTGTTTGTTTGAGCCATAGTCTTGTTCTGTAGGCCAGGCTACCTTTGAATTCATGGTAATCCTCTTGCCTTGGCCTCCAGAGTGTTGGGAATACAGGTGTGCACTACCATATCCATGTTCTGTGGGGCTCAGGAGTTAAACCCTGGTCATGTTCACGTTGCTGCGCAAGCCCTCCAACTGCTGAGCTCAGTCCCCAGCTGAATTTGGAGTGTACTTCTTGAGACGACCAAGTGACACTCTTGTTTGGCACTGAGAATGGAACAGGGTCATGGCCTCCTCACATAATAACACGACAGGGTCTAAGTTGCCCAGGCTGAGCTGGAACTTGCAGCCCCACTGCCTCAGCCTCAGAGGGTTGAGAGCACAGGTGTACTTGTGTGCCGGCTTCCAGTCTTGGAATCTACTTACACGATTTGCTGCAGGTACTAAGAAGGCACAGCCAGTGTGGTCCCAAGACCAACCCAGTCGGCTAAGTCACTCCTTGTTAGTGCTGGAGGTCCAACCCAGGCAGCGCCTCTGGCACATTAACCACATGTGCAGACACAGCTGTTTCCTCAGGCCCCTTTGTATTATACTGTGGTTTCCAAGCATAAATGTAACAGTGGAGGGAAAGGCCTTTTTTTTTTTTAAGGCAAAACAGTCAAAACTTTGAAGTGTAAACCAAGAGGTGAGCACTGGTTTAGTTCAGCTGTTGAATGGTGGAGTCACAGGCTCATCAGCCACGTACAGCCTGGCTGCTGCTTTTTCCCTAGAGGGCAGGGAGCAGCCGCTATGCTATGGGGCTGCCCTGGAGAAGCTTGGCAGGTTAGGACTCGAGCCAGTCAGACCTCCCACCTGGTATGCAAGTTCTAGACTTACTACTGATGCCAGTGTAGGCAAAGATCTTGTGCTCTGTCGTCTCCTCTCTACAATGGGATTTTTTTTTTTTTTTTTGAGACAGGGTCTTACTGTGTAGTCCAGGCTGGTCCTGAACTCACTATGTAGCTCAGGCTGGCCTTGGATTCACAGCAATCCTCCTACCTCAACTTCCTGAGCGCTGGGATTACAGGCATGCACCACCATGCCTGGCTTATGTGGTGCTGGGGAATTGGGGCTGGAAGAATGGCTCAGCAATTAAGTGCTTGCCTAGCAAGCGCTGCCAGAATTGATTCCCAAGCACCACATAAACTGGGTGTGGTAGCTCGAACCTATAATCCCAGCACTCCGGAGGCTGAGACAGGATTTCCATGAGTCAAAGGCTACCCTGGGCTTCATAAGTGAGTTAGCCTAGGTTACAGAGTGAGACCCTGTCTCAAAAAATAAATAAATAAATAAAGCATAAAAATAGGCCTGGGAGGGAAGGTGCTAGAGAAATGTCACAGTGGTTTAAATACTTGCCTTGCAAGTACAGGGCCCTGAGTTTGATTCCCTAGCACCACATAAGCCAGGTGTTCTCAAAACAAAACAAAAATAAATAAATAAAATAAAAATGGTCTGGGGATGCAGCTTAGTGTGAAGTCCCTGGGCTTAATCCTTAGTACCACGAAAAAACTGTCAATCTCAGTGCGATGGTGCAGGCATGTTACCCCAGCACTGGGATAAGGTGTGGGCTCAAGTAGGGGATTAAAGTTTGAAACCCAGCAGCTATGAAACCATTGAGACTGTCTCAAAGTCTGTTGGTTCAATTTCCTACGCATTACGTTGACATTACGCACCCTACATGAGTACCCAAGAAATTCAGACTGTTACTCTTATCCTATTAAAGGAGGGTACAAGGCTCGAGGTCAAGGCACACGCCAACACGCAGCAGTGCATGGTGCCACACTGTGCACCCCCAGCACCTCTCTTATCTCCGAAGCTGCTAGGACAAGAGATCTCCTGCCGATCTCTAGGGGAAAGGTGAGGAAAAGCCTGCACTTCCAGCACTTCCCTTGGGCAGCAGCTTCGGCCTCAGAATGGTCCCAGCTACGCAGGAAGGAGCCAGGCAGGCACACAACTCAGGGGCCATTTATTAGGAAACCGATGTCAGTGCTGTATCAAAGACGAAGACACCACAGGGATGGTGGGATAAAGGACCTTCAGCTGGGGCATTTCTTGGCCACAATGAGGACAGCAGAAGGCACAAGTCCTGAAGATGGAGGAAAACAGGTCTGGCTCAAAAGAATACTGCTGCCTGCCCCCCCGAGGCCTCACGCCATCTCCACGAAGTCCCTTCCCAGCATCCCCTTTTTGCCCAGGCACCTCCCAATTCCCTACTCAATCCCTGGTCTAGCGAGCCATACCCAGCTCCTGCAGAGGCCGCTCCATGTCCGCCTCTGAGAAAGCCCGTCTGGGGAAGCCACTGAGCAACTGCACAGGATCCTGGTCCCCTCCAGGCTCCTCCCCTCGGTGGAGCTCCACATAGAGCCTCACGGCTGCCAGCTGTTCCCGCGCCCTGAACGTCTGGGTCAGGGAGGTCCCATCTGGCAACCTGACCTAGGGGACAAGGAAGATGGCCAGCGTGTGTCACAACAGACTGGGGAGCCTGAGTAAGGAGAACTGAGGCTGGCCACTCCTTGGAGACTTAACTAGTACTGGTACTGAAAGCCCCTCACAAGCAGACACTTATGCCCCGCTTTACAAAGCACAGGGCAAAGGGCTCAGCTCCATCACAACCCAAGATTATGTACAAATACCAAAAAACGGCTGAGGAATAAGCCACACGGAAAAGGTCAAGTAAAAGCGTAACTGCTGAGTAGGAGAGAAGTGTGCACTTCAATACGACCGGGCAGGTGCAGACTGATCTTTCCTTAGGAGATAAGGTTTCAAATGTCACTTACAAAGAAGGGAGGGATTTGGCAAAGGAAAACAAGTGAACATGTTCTGACACTGAAGTGATATACACATATGCACTGAGTTCTCATGTTCAACGTAACCGATACGTATCGCATACACATGCTAATATAAATGGGGTGTGTGTGTGTGTGACATCTTTAAGGCCTAGAAAGATGCATTTCAAGAGCACAACAGGGTGAGGTGGAGAGAATGAGTACCTGTATTCGGCACTGGTCATACTCGCGCTTGGTGGGCGGCTCCTGACTGGGAGAGGAGGGGACTGGACCTGGGTCTGCGGCTACTGGCGGTGGCTGGACACCCACGCTGCCACCATACTGGGAGACAAAGCACACAGCCACGCTCAGGAGACCCGGCACAGGAGCCCATGCTTCCCCTCCAGACTGGCCCAGCCACCCCGCTCCGCTCGCTCCTTCCCCGCCGCTCACCTTCTTAGCTCTCTCTGCTTTGTCCCTCTCGATCTTTTCTCGAACCCTCTGTCTGGAATGCAGGCAGAGAAGACAAGTCAGGCCTAGAAAAGACAGACCGTGGTTTCTTTCTCAGCTACCGTGCAGCACGGCCAGCACCCGGACCTGGCCGCCAGTTCTTCTGCCTTCTCTCTCCGGCGCTCCTCGGCAGCTCGCCGCATCTCATCCTCCCGGAGCTTCTGTCGCGCGGCTGATAGCTCCTGCCCCTGCTTCCGGCGCTGCCTCTCTCGTTCCAAGGCCTCGCGCTCCTCTCTCTCCTCTCGCTCCCGCTGCTTCTGGGCCACCAGCTCCAACATCCTGTTTCGCAGACAGAAGAGATCAAGAGAAATGGACGTGGAACGAGAAGATAGTAGGGAGCTGCATCCCAGCCGGAGGCGGAGGACGTGGGCTCAGAAAGGCTGCAGGGTGTAGCTCAGCAGCGAAGCGCATGCTTGGAATACCGGAGGTCCGGGATTTAAAAAAAAAAAGGCAGAAAGGGCCAGCCCAGCGGCAACCGCCCGTGATCCCGGCACTCTGGGGCGGAGGCAGGAGGCCTGTCACAAACGGGCCGAGGGTGTAGGTCGGGGTGGACGCGCTGGGCTCGCTCCCCAGCACCACGATAAAGTAACACAGGCAGAGAGAACGCGGGGAGGTCCGGCTTTCCGGCCAGGCTCGCTCGCGCGGGCAGGGGGGGCCAGGGCGCGCCGGGCGGGGTGCCGTACCTCTTCGTCTGCTCCTGCCTCTCGGCCTCCGTCAGGGCTGGCCTGCTCTCTCCCGCAGCCGACCGAGCTCCTACCAACAAGCCGGCCGCGTCAGCGTCGCCCTGTGCTCGCCGGCCCCCGCAGCCCGCCCGGGCTCCCCGCCAGACCTTCCAGGCCCGCCGGCTCCGAGGGCGCTGCCTCGCTGCCCAACACGTGTCCGCGGGGGGCCGCGACGGGGTCGTCCGCGTCGGCGTCGTCCTCATGCTCCATGAGCCTGCGGGCAACCAGGGGGTCAGCGCGGCGGCGGCGGCAGCAGCCCGGCCCGACCCCAGGCCCCCGCCCGCGCCACGCTCACCAGTCCATCGCCGCCTCGATGCCCTGGTGCCCCGTGAGGGCCAGAGCCTTCTCCCTGGGGACAGAAACACCATGAGAGGCGCCCGCACGCCGCGGCGGCGGCCGGGCCGGTCGCGGACCGGGCGGGGTCCCTTACGCGCGTCCCCGCGGGAAGCCCATCTCGATGAGACTTTCCAGGGCCGTCAGCTCCGCCATGGCGCCGCCGCTGCCGCAAGACCTGGGGTGGCTAGAAGAAGGGCGGGAAGAGTCTGCGAGGGCAGCCCGCCCGACGCCCCGAGCCTGGCCTCGCCAGCTCCCCCGGCCCGGGATCCGCCGGGACGCCGACGAGAAGAAAGCCGAGGGAAGCGGAAGTGCCCGGATCTGTTTGCGTCACGTGGTGGCGGGAGTGGATGGGTGCCGCGGAGGGCCAGAAAAGCCCGGGTCCGCACGCCGCGGTCCCGAGCTGGCGGGGGCGTGGCCGCCAAGAAGCTCTTTCCGCCCAGGCGCTTAAAGGCGTGAGGCAAATACTTGGAAACTCGTGGGCAAGTCAGCCTCGAGCTGGGAAGCACTATTTCGCACTGCTTCGGCCTTCTTAAAGATTAAAAATGGCACCTAACCGCCGCGGGATCCGGATCCTGGAGACATCCTTGATGTCCTAGGTAGACGCAGGGGCAAGCGCCCTTGAAGCAACATGCGTTCTCCTGGGGCTGGAGGAATAGCACTGTGGTTGTAGCAATCGCCTAGCAAGCTCATAGGCTCTGAGTTCGATTTCCGAGCAACACATAACCCTGTGAGTGGTGGAACTCTCGGGATTCTGAGGCCTGAGGATCGCCGTGAGTTTGAGATCTGCCTGGA
Source organism: Ctenodactylus gundi (assembly GCA_004027205.1). NCBI lineage: Eukaryota > Metazoa > Chordata > Mammalia > Rodentia > Ctenodactylidae > Ctenodactylus > Ctenodactylus gundi. Next base: position 243,836 of record PVKB01002241.1, on the reverse strand, counting down.
CTATATAGTGAGTTCAGTGTCAACATCAACTCAGATTATAAATTTCTTTTTTTTCTCTTTCTTTTCTTTTCTTTTTTCTTTTTCTTTTTCCTTCTTTTTTTTTTTTTTCTTTTTTGAGACAGGGCCTTGCTCTGTAGCCCAGGCTGCCTTGGACTCAGGATAATCCGCCTGCCTCAGCCTTCCGGTGCACCACTTCTTTATGTGGTGCAGGGGAATGGAATTCAGGGCCTTGCACTTGCTAGGGAAGTGCTCTAACCACTGTGTGTTCCTCCAGCCGCAGAATGGCTTCTTTTTGAATTTCATGTCATCGCAGTAGTGGCTGGAGGAATGGCACAGGCAGTTAAGCTTCAAGCACTGTGATCCCAGCACGCGGGAGGTTGAGGCAGGATTGCCCTGAGTCCAAGGCCAGCCTGGGCAACCCAGGCTATAGAGCGAGACCGTGGCTCAGAAAAAATGTTGTCATGGTAGACAGATGACGAACGCGCATGGGAGACAGAGACTCTTGTTTCGTCACTAGCAAAGTCGTGTGTGCCAGGCAGCAGCTGCGGCTTCCCCTCCTCCGTCCTGCCTCCGTCCTCATGAGCCCCCTCTGGACAGGGGGCTGTGGAGCCAGGCGCGCTCATCCGTATCAACTAAGAAGTTCAGGAGGCAGCACTCCACACCCACATTTCTGTCGTGATGAGGCTTGTCTGTTTGTCTCCATGTCTCACATCCTAGTCCATACTGATCTTAAATTCACTATGGAGTCCAGGCTGGCTTCAAACTCACAGCAATCCTCCTGCCTCAGTCTCTGCTGGGTTTAAAGGCGTGCTCTGCCACGCCCAGTCCACTGGGTGCTTGCTAGGTAAGCACCATCCCTAGTCCCATGTCTAGATTTTTGAACACTGTAACAATGACTTAGGTTACTGAAGTAACAGAGCCTGTTTGGTGAATCCATCTTCACCCAATTTTCTGGACAAACCTACACAGATCAGGTAATGGACATTCATTATTCCTTTGGGCCTGACAGCTTTGGTGAGCCTGTTTCTAATGTGCACATCCAAGTGCCCATCTCCTGCGTGACAGATTTCCAGATCTCCTAAGTACCTGCAGGGTGCATTACTTGAAGCCCACCATATGGATGTTGTAAACGCCGCAGTTCCTCCTCACTCTCCCACAGTGCTGGGATTACAGGCTGGAGCCACTGGCCCAGCTGGAATCTTATTTTCAAAATGGACACAGCCCTTTGGGATGTGACAGGAGTCTGCTTGAGGCTGTGGGACATAAAACGAGGAGCCAAGAAGTTTTACATTTTTAAATGGTTTACATCATTGTAGACACTGAGACCTCTCCCAAAACACACGTGCAAAGGGGGGCGGGGGGCGGGAGGCAGTCACCGGGGAAATGACTAACGTGTGTTTCCTGCATGTACGGATCTGCCAAGATGATCCAACCCAGCGTTTGTATAACCGATCTGCGGTAACAACAAAAGAAAAGGAGAAAGGGCTGTATATGTACCTACGGTAGATAATTCTTTTTTATCCTCTGAAATATGCCAACCCCAGATGGTTTGATAGCTGACCCTCTAAGGAGAACTCCTTCGCCCCCCTCCTCCAGGGTCGGTGGGGACGAAGTGCCCCCGGGGTGGCCAGTTGGCCCAGACGGGGCACCCTCCACGGCAGGGCGTCCGGGGGTACGTGGCGACTCAGGCGGTGACCCCGGGGCCCCGGGGGCAGCCCCAGCGGCGGCGCAGGCGGAAGTGCCACAGCAGGGCAGTGCCCGCGAGGAGCGCCAGCGCGGCGCCCACGCCAGCGGCCGCGTAGAGGAGCGTGGCGGGCGGCGGGGGCACGGAGATCCGCGCGCAGGGCCCGAAGTCCGGCCCGGCGTCGTCCCCGCGGTCGGGCACCGCGCTCTCCCCCGCCGCGTTGGTCGCCGTCACGCAAAGCACGTAGGTGGCTCCGGGCCGCAGCCCCCCCAGGCCGGCGCGGCGCACCGTGGCGTTGAGCGGCGGGCCCCGGCGCGCGCTCGCCGCGTCCCGCAGCAGCAGGTGGTAAGCGAGGACCGGGGACGCGGGCGCGCACCAGTGCGCCTCGGCGCGGCCCTCGGCGGCCAGCACGCGCACGGCGCCCAGGCGCGGCGGGGCGGGCGGCAGCGCGGGGCTGGACAGCCCGGGGCACAGGCACGGCGCCGGGCCCGCGCGCTGCAGCTCTGCGCACGGCGCCTGCAGGTGGCGGCACCGGTCGTAGTCGCAGGGCGCGGCAGGCGACGGGGTGCTCCGGGTCTCGGCGGCGGCGGCGGCGGCGGCGGCGTCATGGTCGTAGTCCTCCGTCGCCCCATCCTGAGCGCGGGCAACCAGGGTCAGGGTCGTGGCCAGGAGCAGCCACCGGACACAGGGGGAGCCCAGCATGAGGCCTGGAAGGGAAGGGCACGCGGGGAGGTGTCACCCTGCCGACCAGGTCGGCACAACCCAACAGGACGCAGCGCGGGGACCCCGGGGGTAGGCCTGCACCCTCATCTGTCGGCTAGCCGCGAGTCCAAGTCACGTTCTGCATTTCCACTAACGGAAGGAAATCCGGTCCCACACATGGGAGACAGATGTGTGGCCAGCTGCCGGGAGCGGGAAGGGCCAAGGGACCCAAAGGCAGAGGGGAGAAGCGCGGAATCGCTCCTCGCTGCCGCCCAGTAAAGAAGACACGTAAACCACGCGGGTAACAGCAACTCCTACGGAAGCCCAGAAAGACGCCGGGGCAGCACAGACCCAGACGGGCCGCCCTGCCGTCTCTTGCTGCCCCGGACGGAGCCCAGGCCCTTCAGGCTGATCTACATCCCCAGCCCTTTTTTTAAATTCTGAGACAGCTTTGGCTAAGGATGCTGAACTGCACAGGCTGGGCTTGAACTTCGATCCTCCTGCTTCAGCCTCCAAGAGGGCTAGAATTACAGACATGCTGCACCACGCCATTTTCTTTTTTTGAGACGGGGTCTGGCTCTGTGGTCCAGGCTGACCTTGAACTAATGACTAATTAATGGCTGTCCTGCCTCAGCCTCCCGAGTGCAGGGATTTACAGGTGTGCTTCACCACACGCAGCTTAGGCCCTGACGCTGGGGAATCAAACCCAGGGTCTTGAGCTTGCCAGGCAGGAGTTTTAACTGCGGAGCTGTTCCTCCTGCCCCCTAAGGTTTTTTTAGTGTTTTGAGGTAGAGTCTCTGGAAGTTGCTAACTTGCCCAGATGGAGCTGAAACTTGCCATCCCGAGTGCTGGGATTACCAGCCTGCACCACCAGATCTGGCAGCTCCCCAGGTGCTATCTGCACACCCTGCCCCTTCTCAGGCGGCCGCAGCCCTCACCCTCGGGTAGACAGGCCTTGACGAAGCAGGAATCTGCCTCCAGATGCCAGGGCTTAGGGGAGTCCTCTGAAGGCGTGCTGTCAGGGTGTGTGTTCGAGCTCAGTTCTGTGTTGGCTACAGCTCTCATCCCTGCACCTCTGAAGTCACCACGCAGCCCCCCTTCCCGTGCCTGCCCAGAACAGCGGGCTGGTCCCGGCAGAGGCCTGAGTCATGGGGCCCGGGGAGCGGCTTCAGTGGGAGGCTGGGACGCCTGGGTCCTGGCAGAGCCGGGGGTGTGGAAAGCAGCCAGGAGCTGGGAATCCAGAGGCTGGCGTCCTGTCAGGGCAGGGTGAGGAGAGAAGGCCACTTGGCTGGTGGCACCAGAAGGGAAAACAGCGTGGACTGCATGGGGCCTGAGTGACACAACACTGTTTTGGTAAAATCATACCACATCCATGGTGGTCACTTCCTGTCTTCTGCCTCCCGGTGGAGAAAGAGGGAGGGGTATGGAGGCCAGAGCCCTGTCTCTGCTCTCCACCCTCTGCGGCCTCCTCCCTGGAGGCCACAGGAGTCACGTGTCTGAGGCGGGAAGCCTGCCTGGACCGGGAGAGTCGGAATGGGATGTTGTGGGCACAAGGCTCTCTGTGGTCGCCCGGATTACACTTTGAAGTCTAGAAAGCAAATGGCACAAAATAGTTTATTGGGGGTGACACAAGGGGTTGGTGCTGGAATGCGGGGGTCCCTTCTCATCCTTCAGGAGCTGGAGCAGGTGAGGCGGTGGCGCAGGCTTCCCGCAGGCTCTGGGATGCCCAGGGTCTCCGGGGCAGGGGCTGAGGCTGAGACAGGCAGGTTGGCTTCTGTCAGCAGAGCTGCATCCTCCCAGGAGCCTGAGCCTGGCCAAGGACAGGGAGAAGCAGAATCTTGAAGGAGCTGTAAGACCGCCGGGGCCCGGCGCCTGCAGAGGACCCCCTCACCGTCAATGGCATCAGGCTCCCCTTCTCCGCTCAGCGGCTGCTGCTCCCCTTTCTCCTCCTCCGACAGCGGACCCTCTGAGGCAGAAGGCGGGAGGTCAGAGCCGGGCAGGGCTCCGGAGGGGTCATGGGGACAGGAGCTGCCCTGTACCTGTGCCCGAGGGGTCCTCGGGGCTCTCGCTGTCCTCCATCACATCGGACAGCTGGGCTGACTCCTCCTGCCCCTCAGGACCTGCACAGTTCAGGCAGGGGTTGGGGTGCCAAGGCCACTTCCCACCACCACTCTCACCAACCCCACCCCACCCAGGCCCTTGCCACTGCATCTTCACCTGGTGGATGGGCAGAGGCCCTTCGTTGGCCTTCCTTGTGGGAACCATCACTCTTCTGGATACGAACCTGTAGCAGGAACACGATTCTTGAGTTGCAAGGATCCCCACGCTGGCCCCACGTGCCCAGGCCACCCACAGCCAGCCTCTGTGAGAAAGGGGCCTCGCCCCTGTGACCTGCACAGAGAAGCGGGGCCGGGGCCAGACGCCTCCCCAGGCCCACTGCATGTAGCCGAAGAGCACGATGACGCTGAGGAAGGTGAAGTTGCTGGCGACCCCGACGAAGGCGCAGGTCATGGGGAAGTTGTACAGCAGGTACCTAGGGGGCAGAAGTGCGCCGTGAGCACAGGCGCCTGTGCGCGCACGCGTGCAAGCAAACACGTGAGTGTGTGGAGCTGGAGGTCGCGTCCTGGACCTATGTCTTCAGTACCTTTCATGTACTCATCTTTGAGACAGCATCTTGCTCTATATTCCAGGCTGGGACCGAACTCACTATGTAGCTCAGGCTGACCTAGAACTCACCGAAATCCTCCTGCCTCGGGCCTCCAGAGTGCTGGGATTACCAGTCTGGGCCACTACACCCAGCTGACATGGTGCTCAAGAACTGAACCCAGAGCTTTGCACTTGATACGCGGATGCTCTAATCACTGTGCTATTCCTCCAGCCCCTGTTTTATTTACTTATTTTAGAGAAAGAGTCTTGTGGAGTTGCTGCGATGCCGGAGCTGGGGTTGAACTTGCAACCCTGTGCCTCATTCCCCTAGGTGCTGAGATTACAGGGCTGCCCTGTGAGCTGGCCACGTGGGTACCTGGAAAAGCTCCAGGCTGAGCATGATGGTGGCACCTGCTGTGCTAGCTTCTCGGTCTACCGAAGCCAGTCACTTACGTTCAAGGAACTGAAGCTCAGTCTTGGGGTAGGGTGTAGGGTCAGAGCCTCACACTGACCTACATCCCCAGCTTTTCTTTCTTTTTTATTTCTTTTTTGAAACAGGGTCTCGCTCTGTAGTCCAGGCTTACCTGGAACTCACTGGTGTAGCCCAGGTTGGCCACCATTCCCAGCTTTATGTGTTGCTGGGAAATTGAACACAGGGTCTTGTACTTGCTAGGAAAGCATTTTAACCTCTGTGGCATTCCTCCAGCCCTTTATCTTTATTTATTATTATTTTTTGAGACTGGGTATCACTTTTTAGCCCAGGATGGTCCTGAACTTACTATGTAGCCCTGGCTGGCTTTGGACTCACGGCAATCTTCCTGGCTCAGTCTCCTGAGTGCCACCACACCCAGTTTATGTGGTGCTGGGGAATTGAACTCAGGGCACTAGCAACTGCTTTAACCACTGTGCCATTCCTCCAAACCCTCTTTATTTTTGATGTTGAGCAGAGGTCTCGCAAGTCCCTAAGTTGGCATCTTGGGATCTTCCTGCCTCAGTCTTCCCAAGTGTTAGGATTACAGGCCTATATTATTGGGCTGGCTGCAGACCTATCTCTGAAAAAAAAAAAAAAAGATCCCTGAGGGCCATGGTTGAGCACCTGTCCTGGGGAAAGCTGCGAGGGCGCTCACCTGAGCCCTGCAAAGTGGGCATGGATGCGGAGTTGGGCTCCGTACAGCTGGATGCGCCTGCTGTGGATCTCAATGACCGCCCCTGTTGTTGGCACATACTGCAAGGGCAGCGGGAGGGGTCGTGTCAGGTGGCCCTGTGCTGTTCCTCACCAGCCCCACCTGCAGCACGGCCAGAGCCCCGGCCATCTCTTCCCACAGCCCACGCTGACGAGGGTGGGCTCTCAGCTTCCTCCACCGCGTACCGAGTTCTCTCTGTAGTCTGGGTAGAGCTCCACCTCCAGGAGCTGCTTCTGCTCTGCAAAGCCGAACAGCAGGAGGCTAGAGAACACCAGAGTGTCCAGCATCCGCAGCAGGTCTGAGCGGTAGTGCAGCATCACCTGCAGCAGGATGGGCAGAGGGGCACGGTGCTCCTGGTGGGAGTGTACTGTGAGGGTCTCAGCCCAGGGCCTCTGCACTGAGCGCCCTCACTGGGGTCCTGCGAGGTTGCCCAGCCGGGCTCAGCTCTTCTTACTCAGCCTTCCAGAGTGCCAAGATCCCCACACTTGGCTCTTCCCCTTCAGCAGTGCTGACGTAAGCCAGGGCCTGTACGTGCTACAGATGCCCTCTACACTGACCTATACCCTTAGTCCTTTTTAAATTTTGAGCCAAGTTTTTGCTAAATTGCAATCATCAGGCTGGGGGCATGGCTCAGTGATTAGAGCACTTGTGTAGAAAGCACTAGGTCCTGGATTTGATCCCTAAGCACCACATAATAGCCAGGTATCGTGGAACCACCGGTAATCCTAGCACTTGGGAGGCTGAGGCAGGAGGACCATCAGAATTCAAGGCCAGCCTGGGCTATACAGTGATTTCAGGACCAGTCTGGATTACAGAGACCATCTTAAAAAAAAAAAAATCCTTGTGACTCTCCAGCCTTAGCCTCCAGAGTAAGAAGGATCAAAGGCATGGGCCACGACACCTGCTTAGGACCTGTGTTTTCTGAGAGCTGTTCCAACTCTTCAGACTCTGTGGCAGACCGGGGCATACTCAGCATGTCTGGGATGTCTGGCATAGGCATCCGGCTTGACATGTGGGTCCCCGCCACCCCTCCTTATGTGTGGGTGACGTCAGAGGCAGGGAGCACTACAAACATACTGACTTTCCCTTCCAGACAGGCTGTGGACACTCACAGAGCGTGAGGAGGTGGAGATGACCCGGCCGCCTCTGGTGTAGCATGAAACAGTGACCAAGAACATGCCCAGATCTTGATTCACGGGGGACTCCGGCAGCTCAAGCTCTAAGGTGATGCGGTATGGCTGTCCATACATAAGCACCTGCCCAAAGGACTCCATCTCATTCAAGAATGCTACGACTTTCTCCCACCCCTCCAGACCCCCAGGGTCAGGGTTAACGTGACAACTTCCCCTCCCACCCGGCACTGCTCAGCCGCGTCCTCTGCCTGGACCCCTGGCTCACCACCCCAGGTCCTCTGCATCCTGCAGGCGCTTCTCAAGTCACCACGGCCTCCCAACCATCATGCTACCAACTGGGCCGCTGTGCTGTGAAGCTGTCCCCAGGGGCGCACCTGCCCTCACTGATAGTGTTAATTAACCAAGTGCCTTCGGCCTCAGCCTCCCTGAGGACTGGTTCACGCAGTTGTCCTACTTGGGTGGTTTGGATCTGGAATGTCCCCAAAAGCCTCACGCACTTGGATGTTACGGGTTATCTATGGAACCGAGTGCTTTAGGAGATGTGAGCCTTCTGACATCGCCCTGGCAACTGGCCAGCTCTCTGGCACACAGGATACACATGCGTATCATCTGTTCAACAGTTTCACGCTGCCAGGTGGGTGCCCTCCTGCTCTAGCAAAGCAGCTGCAGGTCAAAGGTGCAGAGCCCACTGGTTCCTTCTGCTGTGGGCACAGCCTGCGTGAAGCAGTCTCACCTGAGGCATCAGAATGAGACCTTCCTAACGGCTGTGGCAGAGGCTGCACGTCCCTCAATCCCCATCCTCTGCCTTCCTTGGTCTCTCCTCCTCAAACCCTACCCGCAGGCCTTCATACAGCAAGTCCTCAGACCCTGCGGGAAGGCCCCCTGCAGCTCCCGCACTCACCCGGTCACGTCCAGTCTTTGCCAGTGAGACATTGGCAACAGGAAAGGAGCAGAGTGATGTAGCAGAGGAGTCACAGTCGGTCCTAGAAGAGAAGCGGCGGCGCCTGCTGAAGGAAAGTTAGTTGTGCCTTCTTGCTCTATGTCCTTAGCCCTTTATTTATTTGTGGTGGATGCTGGGGATTGAACCCAGGGCCTTTACACTAAGCTGTAACACTCCTCCAATGGAAAAATGTTTTTAATTCTATGTTGCCTGGCCTTGAACTCGTGGTCCCCTGCTTTAGTCTCCAAAAGTGCTGGGTTTACAGCTACGTGTACTACCATGCCAGGATAAGATTTTTTTTTTTTTTGTCCTAAATAGTGGGGATCTAACTTCTACATTGCTGAGCTATGTCTCCAGCCCTTTTTATGAAATTCTCTAGGATGGACTTCAATTTGAGATCCTTCCTGCCTCAGTGTTCCAGGTAGCTGGACCTACTCGTGTGGACGTCTGGGGGCTGAAGAAGGAGGATTATAAGTTCAGTCACAGCCTGGGCAACTTAGTAGTTTGGCAAGTCACTGTTTAAAAATTTATAATTAAAAAAAATTTGGGGAGCATGCCTGTACTCTCAGTGCTTGGGAGCCTGAGGTAGGAGGATTGCTGTTGACTCCAAGGCTGGCCTGGGCTATATATCTGAGTTCAGGACCAGCCTGGGCTACACTGTGCAACCCTGTATTAAAAAAAAAAAAAAAAAAAAAATCGGGGCTGGAGGAATGTCACCACGGTTGAAGTGCTTGCTTTGCAAGCACAAGGCCCTGAATCTGATTCCCCAGCACAACATAATGCTGGGTGTGGTAATGCATGCCAGCAATTGCCTGTAATCCCAGCAATCAGGAGGCTAAGGCAGAGAGATTATTCTGAGTTCAGGACCAGCCTGCAGTACAGAACCTTAAAGCTTGAGCTGGCAGAGTCCCCCATGAATTAAGATCTGGGCATGTTCTCAGGAAAAAAAAAAAAAAGAAAAAGAAAAGAAAAAGAAAGAAAAAATCAAAATGGGCTGAGTGTAGTTCAGTACAAAAACGTTGGGTGCTTTATCCAGTTCCACAAAATAATATAAAAAAGTAGGTCATTGCAAAGGCTCTGTACTCAATCCTTAGCTTGTCAAAAACAAAGTGATAGATACATAAATAAACCACTTCAGATTCTAGCCTGTCGCAGCCGCACAGGCCTGTAATCCCAGCTACTTGAGAGCACGGGGCAGGAGCATTAAGAGCTTGAGACCAGTCTGGATGACACTGAGTTCAAGGTTGGGCCGGACTACATAGTAAGGTATCATCTCAAGAAGCAAAACAAAACCACAGAGTTTAAAATCATACTGAATAGGAGCTGGAGGAATGGCACGGCAAGTAAAGTGGTTAAATTTTGTATATATATAATTTTTTTCTGGAGACAGGGTCTTGCTCTGTAGCCTAGGCTGGTCCTAAACTCATTATGGAGCCCAGGCTGGCCTTGGACTCGGCAATCCTGCCTCAGGTGTGCCCCACCACGCTGGCTTATGTGGTGCTGGGGAATCAAGGCAAGTGCTTTAACACTGTGCCATTCCTCCAGCCCCTGAATAAACAAAATTTAAAACTAGTTTCTAAGGTCCTGCCCCTCAGACTCTGGTTCAGTAGTTCAAGTCTGCAGTCTAGAGTGAGAAAACACCAAAAAGTATATGTAAGCTATAAGAGCCAGACAAAAGCCTTCAGCTCTAGACAGAACAGCGTGTGGTGGGGGGATGGAGGCGGGTTTGTAGCTGTAAGGCTGGGGGTCACGGTGTCCTAAGATCCATGTGTCCTCACGTTCTGACTGGTTCTATGACTACTGCAGGAGAGAAGTGGGCAGTTTGTGTTAAAAGGTTAAGGACAGAGGAGCCAGGCAAGTAGAACCTGGGGTGGGGGGTGGGGGGACACGCAGTTGCTGAAAGCCACCAGGTTAAATTTTTTTTTTTTTTTTTTTGGTTGTTGTTGCATTGGGGATCAAGCCCAGGGCTTAAATACTGAGGCATGTCCTCTTGTTTGTTGTTGGTGGGTTTTCTTTAGGCATGGTCACACTTTGTAGTCCAGGTTGGTCCTAATCTCATTATGTAGCCCAGTGTGGCATGGAACACATGGCAATTCTCCTGCTCCTCCTGCCTCAGCCTCCCGAGTGCTGGGATTAAAGGTGTTTGCCACCATGCTGGCTTTATGTGGTGCTGGGGAATCGAACTCGGGGCCTTGAGTTTGGTAGATAAGTGCTCTACTGGCTGAGCTATTCCTCCAGCTCATTTTGTTTTGTTTTTGAGACAGTCTCACTGTTCTACAGTCTGGACTGGCCCTGAACTATGTAGCCCAGGCTGGCCTTGAACTCACAGCAATCCTTCTGCTTCAGCCTCTCAAGTGCTGGAACTCACAGGTGTTCACCACCAATTGGGGCTTATGTGATGCTGGGGAATCAACCTCAGGGCCTTGAGCTTGCTAGGCAAACACTCTAACCGCTGTGCTGTTCCTACTGTCCCCCATTTTTAACCTTAATTAAGCAACCATAGGTAGAAGTAGGACCCCAGAGTCCTACCAGCCCAGAACTGCTTCAGCCATGGGTGATGAGGTTAGCATCACCTGCTCGGGTCTCCCTCTGCATAGGAGAATGGGCTGCATCCTTGGGGCTCCTGTTCCTGTCCCAGGCACCTCACCTGTAGTAGAAGTGCACAGGGCTGACGTGGCTGACCGTTGGCATGTAAGAATAGTAGAAGGAGCCGTACAGGAAGACAGACACCCACAGCAGGAGGAGGATGGTGCAGAACAGCACCCCGAACTGCAGCAGCAGCCTGCGAGCTCGGCCAGCCAGGACCTGGCCCACCTCCTGGGCCCACAGCAGGGCCGGGGGCTCCTGAGCCATAGCTGGGATAGCAGGAGCCCGAGCCCCGAGTTCTGGCCTTGGGGTCCTAGCTGCTGTGCCCCCCTGACGCCACCCCTGGCCATGGGCCGAGGCAGCTGGCGGTTCCTGGAAAAAGAGAAAAAGAATCGTTGTTCCCCGCAGAGGTGGGACAATACAGAGACAGCTTATTAGACATGCTATCAGGCGCCTGAGACTGCAGGACGGAGCCGTATGCCCACCGGCCTCTCACAGGATCAGTGCCCGCGGCCGCCCAGCCGCCTGGTCTGGCCACTGTGCAGGGAGGGCAGTCCACCGTGACACTGGCTCGTAGTGACATCCGACAGAAATCGAGCTCCCGGACATGCCCCCAGCGCCTTTCCGCACCATGACTTGCGCACACGCTGCAGGTGGCTGCGCCGCAGCACAACCCACACTCTGAACCAAGGCTGGGGCGCGGTCGCTAAGGCCCCAAGGCGCCCCCTTCCCCTACGGAGTCGCGTGTAGCCATGGAAACCGCAGGCCGCGCCGAACTCACCAGCTCTGTAGCCTTGCTGCTGAGCAACTAGGAGGGGACTTCCGGTACGAAGCCCCGCCCCCAGGGGCCGCCAGTGGCTGGGTGCTGAAAGCCCCTGGGCGGGGCCTCGCAGGGGGCCCTGGGCGGGGCTTCGCCCGCGGGCCGGGCCGTGCGCACCACCGGCTGAGGGGGCTGAGGGGGCTGGGCTCCTTCTCAGGCTGCAGCGGCCCCTACCGCCAGGTTCTCACGACCGAACAGGCCTGCGGCCGATGCCTGCCTTTCCTAGCATCCGCTCCGCCCTCCTCTCCAGGCTACGATCGCCCCTCCGGCCGCTGCACCAGCCTGCGGGCCGGGTCTCACTGCGCACGGCTCTGGTCTGGCAGGCGCCCGCTCGGGAACGCCGCACTACGTGCTGCGCAGTGGGCTGCGGTCCGCGTGGTGTTCCGGCCCGGACCGTGGATGACGACCGCCTCTCACCCTGAGGTGGACGCCCGCTCCCGCAGATCCCCGAAACCCCAGACTAGGTACTGGCAGGTGGCACCTTCTGCGAGTGCCAAGCCTCCTGGTCCCACCTGGCCCTTCGGAAGGCGGTGCCCAGATGTGCCTAACACTGCCGGCCCGGGAAGCCATCTGTCCCTAACGCCGGCGATGTGTGCATGAGCACACCCTCCCTAGCGGTTCCCGCCCCACAGCTCACGCACCTGCACATTTGTGCGACTCTCCTCCAGGCCCTTACCTCCGGCCTGTCTGCTCCTCCGGCCTGGTCCCCGCACACCTGCTTTTCTCCGGCGTCCCCTCTTTGCTCTGCCATTTCTTTAGACTTCTTCCTTTGAACGCTGCGCTAGGGCCCGGCAGTCGGGAAGTTCTTCACCTGTAGCACGTCACACTTTCCTGCATGAGGGAACGGAGGAGGATCCTTGGGAGAGAAACCGGACTGGGGGCTTGGTGCTGGGTCCGGGAGGAGGGGGCGACCGCCCCGCAGACGTCAGCTTTTCAAATCAGCAGGGTCCCCAGCACCTGCCCGACGCGGCAGCGGGGCTCTCAGCCTGGACCACCCCGGGAGGGGGAGCCGGCCTCCCGCGCCTGTGCGGGGAGGGCACGCGGGCGGCGGCCGGGCGCCCCCGCTGGCCAGCACTTGGTATGCTCCCGTCTGAGCGGCTCCTGCAGCATCCTTCATCCTCCAGGTAGCTGCCATCTGCGGGCACCAGGACCCCTCAGCGGAGCCGGGGCCAGCCCTCCCAGAGGCCTTCTCCGCACAGGCGCTGCTGAGTCAGGTACCCCCGGCGGCAGCCCCGAGGGCTGCGGCTCCCCCAGTCCCCGGCAGGGTTTGTCTCCCCGTCTCTCTCCTGGCGGCGCAGGTGAGTGGAGACACGGAGGCCGGACAGGTGTTCGAGGCGCCTCCTCTCCAGGGAGGCGCGGCGGGGGCTCCAAACCCTCCGTCGTGTGCTGCCGGCGTGACGTGGGGCCCGGCTCCATGGGGACCTGGGGAGCATCGTCCCGTCTCCTCCTGATCCTTTCCATGAAGGGCCGGGACGGGACAAACCCCGGGAGGAGGGAGAGCGGACAGGAACAGGGGTCGGGCGCTACCCGAACCCGAGGAAAGCGGCAGGGCTCCAGCTGAGCGCAGGCTGTGCCCTCCCCAGGATGAAAGGGGAGACCCCAGTGAATAGCACCATGAGCATTGGCCAGGCGCGCAAGATGGTTGAGCAGCTGAAGATTGAGGCCAGCCTGTGCCGGATAAAGGTGGGAGTGCGTGTGGGCGCTGCGGGCCGGGGCCGGGTCCCGGGATGGCGCGGCGACACCTACGGCGTTCTGGGCGTGGCCAGGCCATCCCCAGGGAGGAGGCCGCGCCCCTGGGAAGCGGCTGACCCCGCCCGGTCGGCAGGTGTCCAAGGCGGCGGCCGACCTGATGACTTACTGCGACGCCCACGCCTGTGAGGACCCGCTCATCACACCCGTGCCCACCTCGGAGAACCCCTTCCGGGAGAAGAAGTTCTTCTGCGCCCTGCTTTGAGCTCCTGCCCGCCCTCGGCCCGGCCCGGCCCGGCGGGGGACGCGGGCGCCCTCTGCCGCTCGCGCGAGGCCGGCCGGCGACGACGAGGGAGGGTGCGCGGGGCCTTGCGGGTTTCCCCGCGGCGGCTGGAGGGGCAAAGCCACGGAAGAATAAAGTCCCCCAGAGCCCGTGTGGACGTTGTTGGGCAAAGGCGCCGTCGTTCGGGATTCGCCGAGCCTGGGAAAGGCGTCTCGGCGGCGGGTCGGACTCCGCTGAGTCGGGGAGGCCCGCGGGGAGGTGCGTCAGGGCGCACACGCGGCGCACTTGGGCCCGCGCGCCGGGGACCGGAGCGAGAACCGGGCGGGCGCCGCAGGTCGGAAGGGGCGCTGCTGCGAGGCGGGCGGCGGCTCCTCTTCCAAGATGGCCGCGCCCACGTCGCCGGCCAAGATGGCGGCGCCCGCAGCAGCGTCCCGCCGTACGGCGGCGCGCTTAAAATGGCGGCCCCGGGCATCCGGCGCTCGCCGTAGGCTCCCTTCCGTGTGCGTTTGGTCTCAAAATGGTCGCTTCTGCCTTCGCTGCGTCGGCACCCGGTTTCCCGGCGCGACGCGCCCTGCCCGCGCCTAGGCTCCTGCGGTTGCCGGGGAAGACGCCCGTTGGGCGCTGAGACACGCGGGCGTCGTGTGTTCGGGCGCTGTGTGCTGGCGGCTGCCGGTCTCGCGTGCGCTGGGCCAGCCGACGCGCTGATTCGGGCCGGGATCGGCGGCGCGGCCCGACATCTCAGCCCTCTGGAAGGCCGAGGCGGAGGTGTCGCCCTGGAGCCAGACGCGTGAGCCGAGCGCTTGCTTCCGGTGTCCTGGCGGGACGGGGGCTTGAGGCTTTGGGTCGCGGGGTCGAGCCTTCCCCCCGCCTGCGTGCCAGCTCTCTGCGCCCCCCGGGCCCCTCCGCTAATCGCAGAAGCTCTGCTCGCCCGCCCCGGCGCGGCGGACCAGCGCGGAGGCGTCATGCCTGCCTCGGTCAGACCAACAGACGCTTGGGGACGCGGCGGGGTCGGGCTGCCCCGGCTCCTCGCTTCCCGAAGACGCCTCTGCCGGGTGTCCCGGAGCGGGCTGCCCGCCGTGGTAGAGGTACCTTCCGCGGGGACAGGCGGTCAGGGACGGGAACCGGGCGCTGAAGCCGCGCAGGCTGGGGCCCGCGCAAAACGGGGCATCTTGAGAAGAGCCGCATGTCACGGCGCCCGCACAGGCTCTGCAGGTACCCCGACCCCCTCCACACATGCACGCACGCCCTGCAGGTACCCCGACCCCCTCCACACACGCACACACAGGCCCTGCAGGTACCCTGATCACACACACGCACACACAGGCCCTGCAGGTACCCTGACCACACACATGCACACACATGCCCTGCAGGTACCCTGACCACACACACGCACACACAGGC
This sequence comes from Ctenodactylus gundi, assembly GCA_004027205.1. Taxonomy (NCBI): domain Eukaryota; kingdom Metazoa; phylum Chordata; class Mammalia; order Rodentia; family Ctenodactylidae; genus Ctenodactylus; species Ctenodactylus gundi. Next base: position 228,768 of record PVKB01002241.1, on the reverse strand, counting down.
CCTGCAGGTACCATGACCACACGCACGGACGCCCGCCCTGCAGGTACCCCGACCCGCTTTACACACACACACACTTTTCAGGGACCTGTGTAGTTCCTTCCCTCTGCTTAGGAAACGCTCCAGCGAGGCCAAGGGGCCATGCCTGGCAGGGAGCCGAAGTTCGTGCTGGGGGATATATTGCAGTGCCCGACCAGGACCGAGGAGGCATGGCCGAGAGAACGCCCTGCCTGCTTCGTGGGTGCTCGGCAAAGCCAGGAGGTGAAGGAAAACTCCATCGGCTCAGACTTGGTGAAAGGGTGGAGGTTCTAGTGCAACCTTCACGTTAGGTTTTTTAGAAAGTCCTTCTGCACAGCTTTGGCTCCAGGAGTTACAGGAGCATTGTCCGCAGCCATGACTGAGGGTAAAACGGCCTGCCTGCTCCTAGCACAGGCGTGAGCCGTCGGCCCAGGGAACGCGAATGGGGCCGGCCAAGCAGATCAGCGCCGTCGCGCTCAACGTCGGGGAACCCCATGGCTGGGGGGTCATGAGCCCCTGCTCTAAACATCTTGGTGCACACAGAGCCGTCCAGTTAAGGACGGTCTGTGGGGTCCGAGCCGTGACTCCCCGGGGTCTGCGTGTGGAGCAGGGGCGGGGATGGAGCGCTGCCTAGGTCTGTGCCATGGCTGCCAGTCTTCGTGAGAAATTGTGCCAGGCACGGTGGTGGAAGCTTGTAATTCCAACTGTTCAGGAGCCTTGAGATAGGAGGATTATGAGTTCCAGTCCAGTGTGGGCCGTAGACACGTGAGCAAAACCCTGTCATAAAAAGGGCTAGAACTAGCTGGGTGTGGATAATCCTAGCACTTTGGAGTTGAGGCAGGAGGATTGCCATGAGTTCTAGACCAGTCTGGAATACACAGCAAGAGCCTGTCTCAAAAAAAAAAAAAAAAAGTAGCCCAGTGCAAAGGCCCTTAGCCCAATCCCTAGTCAAGGGGTGGGGGGAACTCCCATTAAACCTCTGTTGAGTGAGTGGCTCCTCCTACGTGGTTTATAACTCATGAATAAATTTGGGGCTGGAATACCTCGGTGGCTAAACCAGGCTAAGCAAGCATAAGCCCCTGAGTTTGATTCCCTAGCATCACCAAAACCAGACGTAGAGATGCACTCCTGTGGTCCAGCACTGAGGCAGGATGGCCGTTGAATTCAAGGCCAGCCTAGGTTACACAATCAGCTCCAGACTGGCCTGGACTATAGTAGAGCAAGATCCTGCCTTGAAAAGAAAAAGTACTTGTCTGCAGAAATGGAAATCTGCAGCAAACCCCACGCATCTAGCTGGCTTTTTCAGACATGCCCTTCCTTTGTTCGGGCCAGTCTTGAACTCTGTAGCCCGGGTTAGCTTTGAACACTGTCCTCCTGCTTCAGTCTTGAGTGCTTGGGTAACAAGCAGGTGCCACCACACCAGGTTTATGTAGTGCTGAGAAATTGAACCCTGGGCCTTGTGCTTGCTAGGCAAGCACTCTAACCACTTGGCTTTTGCACAGCCCCGAGATAGAGATGTCATGAGTTTCTTTCTGTCCAGTATCTCAAGCCTTTGATATAAGCAAGCACCAGATGGGCGCAGTGGTACTCGCTCACCTCTAATCCTAGCACATGGGGTGTTAAGGATTGCCACGAGTTGAAGGCCAGTCTGAGCTACTTGGTGAGTTCAGGACCAGCCTGGACTGTGGAGTGTGAGCCTGTCTCAAAAAAGAAAAGCCCAAGCACTAGGTGCACCCCTGGCCCATGTGAAGGCTGATAGGAAAGGGGACAGAAAGCCACGAGTCATGGCTTGGATCTGGGGTGTCCCTCAAGAGCCTCATGTATGTTTGTGGCTTGTGGGCACATGGTGGGTTACGGGGCATGGGCATGTGAGCTGGAAGGGGCAGATCACTGGGACACGACCAGAAGTGTGTACTAGCATGGCCATGCCTGCCTTACTCGCTGTGTCTGGCATTCAGTGAACAGCTCTCCTGCCCTTCCCCCTGCCTTGTGCTCCCACCACTGCCGGCCACCCATGAATGGACTGGGACTTCACTTCCTGAAACTCAGCTAAAATACATCTTTCCTCACTTAGTTTGTGGATGTCTGGTATTGAGTCACAGAAATGAAAAAATAAGACCCGTTTTTGCTTGGACCCAGTAGAACTTGAGGAATAAACATTGAAGAATGAGTAAGTAGGGCTGGAGGAATATAGTCCAGCAGTAAAGCGCTCGACTAGCAAGCTCAAGGCTGAGTTCAGTTCCCCAGCACCACGTAGAGCCAGACGCGGTGGCACATGCCTGTCACCCGATCACTCGGGAGGGTGAGGCAAGAGGAGTGGCTGAGTTTGAGGCCAGTCTGGGTTACTTAGTTCAGGACCAGCCTGGTATACACAGACCTTGTCTCAAAAAAAAAAGCAGGAATAAACACCCCAGTGCCCCTCCACCCTAGTGAGTGCAGCCACAGAAGGGTGAATTCAATCCAAATGATGATTTATTCTAAAGTCAAAAGCTACTGTGCCTATGTTTTTGCAGAATGTGTAGAGAGACAAAGGAAAAGTTGCAGATGTAAACAATGACACAGTTACATTTAACATTAAAAGCTTTTTTTACTGGTCACATCCAAAATGCTTCCTTACAGGTTGTTAAAAAACATTTACAGGTGGTGTTTTCTCACCAGCTTTCCACCTGTAACAGTAGACATCCATATTTACCACTGTAACATGTTTTTTTCATGATATAGACAGAAAGGAAACCCAGACATCCATCACTGCTGATGTCTGAACCTGACAAGGTTGTGGATGCGTCTCTCCCCATCTGCAGCCAGCTCTTCTCAAAGGTTTTCAGTGTCCCAAATCAACAGCACTGCTTCCCCTGCCCGGCCCAGCGGTTTAAACAGCCTGAGCCCCTGAAGGCCCTGCCCCCATCATGTGACAGCTACAGCTACCGAGCTTCCGCCGGGCCTGCAGGGGGAGGGGGCTCGTCTCAGGATTCTGTGTTCATCATACTCCTGCCTTCATGGAATCACCTTCTGCCCTGACACTAAAAACAGTTTTCTCAAACTCTGTACTAATAGTTAGTGGCTTACCAAAAGTTCACATGGCTCCTTTTCCACTGCCACATACAACCTGACAGCACCCGAAGGAAGCAGGTGTCAGGAGAAAGAACATCACGGGGAGGGCCAAGGACAACAGCCCGGATGGCTCACAGCAGGCCCAGGGAAGTGTAGCAATGAATGGCTAGTGGCCCAGGGAGGAGGGAGGTGCAGCCTTTCCCTGGCACAGCCAGTTTCCTGCAGGCCTAGCGCTGTGGCTAGGTTCACCAGGGACGCTTTAGGATGCCGGTGACAAGAGACAGATCACAACTACCCACTACGTTCCCCCCACGGCACTGAAGACAGCCCTGTCTAGACACAGGGAGCATTGGTGAAAGAGGAGATCCCCTGGCTCCCCAGGGCACCTGCCCAAGTTCCTGCAAGCCCATTCCTGTTTCTGCCCCACTTCGGCCCCCATCTTCCCCTCCCCTGCCTGAAAACCCCCACTGCGGGGGGTCGGGGGTGGGGGTGGTGTCCCACACTATGAAACAGCTTGTCCACAACCTCAACCCCTCAATAAATACAGACAGCGGTGGTGTGAGCTGAAACCCTGAGAAACATCCCAGCTGCCTCCGAGGCTTCTGCCCCAGGAGATACACGGCAGCGTCAGGTTGTGCCCTGGGCTCCTTAAGCCTCCCAGGACGTTACTGAGTCTGCAGAGGGGCCAAGCCAGGATGCTCGGCAACCTCAACCCGCCAGGGGATTCTACCTACCACCACTCCCAGCTGGTGGGCTCTGCCCTGGCCCAAGGGCACCAAGGCACAGCAAAGCAGACAGTGGGGCATTATGGCCACCCAGCCCACCAAGCCAAAATCCCAGAGGGAATGAATGGTGGGTAAAGAAAATACAAACGGTTAGTTGGTGCAAGTGACTGGTAAGAGCCAATCGTTTATTTCCGATGCCCATCCAAGCGCTCCCTCTGTGCAGCGCCCTGGCCTGGCCTGGCTCCCTGTGGGCGCCTGGCCTCAGTGCCCCTGCTGCCAGCCCCGTCACCTCTGGTCTTTCCTTGCCAACTGTGAGGTACAGAGTGGCAGCCCAGGCGCTGCTTTCTGCGCAAATGTGTTTTGATTACAAATACCTAACTAGGTTTGAAATGTTTTATAGAATAAGACAATATTCTTTTCAACAAACGTTTAAAAAAATGTACAGTTTTGCTGTCTCCACCTCCCACCCGCCCGCGCACCCTCCCCCACCGCCCCTCCCCGGCAGCTCAGCCCCACCCCGGCAGCCCCTGTTTTCCTTGGTTGTGTTTTGGGAAGTGTCTGGCACCCCCAGAGATTCAGCTTCACAGCTGGCAGGTGACAATGGCAGGGATTCATCGATACCCCTGGTAACCATAGTAGTTCCTGTAGTACCGATCTCTGTCTTGGGGGTGGTGGTAGTAGTAATTCTGCCACTGGAAAAAAGGGAAAGGGATCATGGGGGGCCATGGCTGGTAGACACTGAAGGAGCCCAAAAGTCGTCCTTCTAGACCTGCCCGCTGCCCCGATACTCACATCCCGATTGTACTGCCGGTAATAGTCTCTGTATCTGTTGTACTCGTAATCTCGCCCATAGAATCGGTCATAGTCTCCCCTGTATCGGTCATAGAAGTTACGGTAGCCCTGGGAGGAGAGGAAGAAATGAAGATTTACAGTTGTCCAGCAGCACGATCCAGTTATCCCCTCTCAAGAAATACTTCTTAGCTTGCTATCACAAGTAGAATAAATTCTTTTCCTAGGGTAGAATTTTTTTTCAGATAAACATTAAATGGGCAAAATCCTAAGGCAGTGGAGCCCTTCTGCTCCCCCAAGCCAACAGGAATGGCTACCAGGGCCCATAGGGAGGAGCAGGAGGAGAGCTGCACTCACCCCTCTGTTTCCAGACTGCCCCCAGTACTGCTGCCCGTAGGCCCGGCTGTCGTAGCCTCGGCGCTGCCCGCCCACTGGAAGAGAAAGGAGAGCGCGCTCAGATGGCTGCCTCGGGTCCCAGCTCCACGTCTGAGTGGAGACCAAAAAGCTGGAGCCAGAGGCATTCTGGGGAAACGGGTGGCCTGCGCTGGCCGGCTTGCACAGTGGTAACTAAGGCACCAGCCAAGGTCTTTCAAAAAGTCTGGAGTGGGGGCAGAGAAACAGAGACACAAAGAAATCAGGCCGCCTTGCTCGTGAAGCTCCCGGTTCTGCAACGCTTGGATGGCAGAAGGGTGCCTGGCTGAGTTCGAAACATGGACAAAAGCTGCCATCCACAGAATCAGACTTCCACACCGGAAGGATCTAAGATGCCACATGACCCCTACCCATCACTTCACACAGAAGAACCAACTCTGTGTGTACACACCTCATGCTTCAGAAACGGCACTGCAGTGCCCCAGTGCCAGCACTCAGCGGGTGCTGCACCACTCACGCCGAGTCGTCTGCATACACATGCAGGCAGTCAGTGCCATGTGAGGTTAGCTTCCAAGCAACTCAGGGAAAAACAATGCCACAGGTAGGCTAGCTTACCTCAAAACCCTCCAAAATCATGAAATAATGAGCTCATTTTTTTAGTCTCTACGGCTGGGCTGACCTTAGACTAAGCAGCAAGGCCCTTATGACAGCCAGCAGGATTCCATAGCACATCCTGGTGCTGCGCTGGCCCAGCAAACGAGGAGCCCTGCATCAACACGCCACTAGGCATGGGAAGGTGCAGCGCTGCTTTTCAGGAGAGCAGCACTTTGTAACTGAGGGATATGGAAGAAGCCAGAGTAGCAGGGACAAGGACACTGGAAGAAGTGAGCTCCACAAAGGCACTTCCTGCCACCAGTAGCGTGACCTGGTGCCCACTTACCCTGCGGGTCTGGCTGGGTACATCATGAGCAGCCAACACAGCCAGGCAGGCAGCCCCCAGGACTTACCGTAGCCTTGGCCTCGGGCTCGGTTCTGCCGGTTGCGCTTGTTTCGGTTGTTGCGGCGGTTGGCCCGCTTCTCGGAGGGAGGCAGCAACTTCCTGGCCTCCTCCTTGTACTTGGTGACAAGGGGCTGGGCCTCCTCTCTCTCCAGCTCCCCAAAGGTCACCTCATCCATGTAGTCACATTTCTCAGGCAGAGAGAAATTGGCTGTTAGAGAAAGTAAGAAGCTCGTGAGCCCAAAATGCACACAGACGAAGAGAATTCACGGAAATTACTGCTACTATATAAAGTTTTTTTGAGACAGGGTCTTGCTCTATAGCCCAAAGTGACCCTGAACTCACTATGTAGCCCAAGCTGGCTTTAAACCCATGGCAATCCTCCTGGTCTCAGCCTCTCGATTGGTGGGATTATAGGCATGTGCCACCACATCCAGCCTATGCAGCGCTGGAAATCAAACTCAAGACATTGTACTTGCTAGGCCAGAGCTTTAAATACTAAGCTACACTCCTCATCCTCATGGAAATTCTGCCACAGGAAAAATTCCTATTCCACTTTTTCATTTTTGTAATGTAAAGTGTGCTGGTTCATACCCACTCATGTTAAAATAACCAAGTCATATTTCTCTCCCTAAATTGTAGGAGCCCTACACCAGGGTCTCTGCTGACTGCAGACTCACAAGTCCTAGACTGACCCACAATAAATTAGCAGCAACTAGGTTAGGGTTTCCTATCAGGGCAGAAGCAGATAACAGAGGGTTGAAGTAACAGAGAAAGTCTTGGTGTGGGTTAGATAAGATGCCAAGAAATAACATTTCAGAAAGAGCCGTAAGCCTGAAGACACCTAACATTTATGCAGTGAAAACAGAAAACAAGAACAGAGGGCTCTGGTTCACTCCTAGGGCGGGAAGGCCTTGGACTTCAAGGTCAGAGGCTGAGTATCAGGATTCGTAAAGGAGTCCACTTAGCCCAAAACTGAAATGAGGGATCCCACTACAGATTGGCAAAGTACATTTTGCAAAAAGATGTGTAAAGGTTTCCACAAGTGGAGATTAGAGTCTTGAAACACTAAGCTGAGAGGAAAGAGGCCACCAGTCAGGGAGGCAATTACAAACTACCGGAGCCACAGGAACGCAGAAGCAGCGGCTGCTGCCCACGTGCGCCCGCCCCCGGGCACTGCAATGCCAGCAGTCTGCTCTAGACTCCCATGGACAGAGCAAGTGCAAACGCAACAAGGAACAACAGTACACAAGCATGGCGCTACCATAAATCAATTTTTTTTTTTGACATAGGGTCTCGCTCTCTAGTCCAGGCTGGTCCTGAACTCCCTATGGAGCCCCAGCTAGCTTTGGAATCATGGCACTCCTCCTGCCTCAGCCTCCAGAGTGCCGGGATTACAGACATGTGGCCAGCTTTACATGGTGCTGGAGAACTGAATTCAAGGTCTTAGCAATTTAACTGCTATGCCATTCTTCCAGCCCCATAAGTTGAGATCTATCCATGAAACCATTCAACCTAACTAGCACAGTCAATGTGAAGAAACCTTAGCCCTCTCTTCAGTCCTCCATGAAACAAATTCCTATGGCTACTTCCCTGTGTGTAGGACAGCAAGAGGCAAATGGACATAGCCTGGTTACTGAATGCAATTTAAAGAGAGTAAGGACTTTTTTTTTTTTTTTGGAGACAGTGTCTCGCTCTGTAGCCCAGGCTGGTCCTGAAATCACTGTGGAGCCCAGGCTGGCCTTGGACTCCCAGCAATCCTCCTGCCTCAGCTTCCTGAGTGCTGGGAGTGCTGCGTTACAGGCACGTGACACCATGCCCCACTTACCAGGTGCTAGGAAACCAACTCGTACTTATCGCTTGACTTATTGCTTGCTAGGCTTTAACTAGAGCTTTAACTGCTGGGCCATTCCTCCAGCCCCAAGGCACCTTTTTTGAGTTTTATTTTTTTTTCAGCATTGCAGATGGAACCTGTTGCCTCAGGCATTCTAAACAGGCACTCTACCACTAAGCTACTACTGCCCAGCCCTCCCTGAATGTAACTGCCTGGTGATCTGTCACTGGTTTTTGTTTTTTAATGTGGTGCTGGGCCCTGTGCATGTCGGGCAAGCACTCTAAGCATGGAGTCACGCCCCTAGCCCCACTACCCTCCTCTCTACCTCCCACCCCCACTGTAAGGAAAAAGTGCAGTGCTGCTCTGCTCACCCTGCCCAGTCTCTGGTACACAGTGCTCACTCACACCAGCCAGCTGCACTTCCCATGGACACCTGAGACACAGGGCCCCCACCGATACCGTGACTGACAGCACACGACTTCTGGTGCTGGAGATTAAACCTGGGACTACAACATATCCAAGTCCATTTATTTTGTTTTTGACTTTGAGATAAGACTTCACTGGGTGCTCAAGTTGTCTAGCTTGGGCTTGCACTTGCAATTCTGCTTCAGCTTCCCAAAGCACTGAGATTCCAGACCTGTGCCTTGGGGCCCAGCTAAGCATCCTGACTTATACAATCTTGACCCACCTTTCATCTCTAGCATGATAGACTCAGGCACATCATCTCCCTCCACCTCCTTCCTCAACTCCAGCCTCTTCTTCCAGTCCTCCTCGGCGGGGACCACCACTACCACTTTCCGGGAGAAAGTCTTGAATAGCAGCAGCTTCCGCCGTTGCCCTGAATTGTACACATTACACTAAAATAGGAGAAATAAAAATTACCACTCAATTTCAATTAAAACTTTTATGTTTTTTACCACTAGGGCACCAGATTAGGGTTCTAGAAGCATCACCTTTAAGTCTTTTTATTTGAGTATTTTTCTTCTGTTAGTCCTGGGATTATAGGCATGCACAACCACACTGGCTTTATTATTTGTTTTTTTGCACATAGGAAAACCAGGGTTCAGTGAAGCAGACAGACTTGTCCAAAACTGGAAGACTGGTATATGGTGAAGCTAGGAGTCCAAATGAGGCCCAATACTATTACCTGGGTCCACATACTCTCAGGCAGAAACCTAGTGAGCATACCTCTGTAATGCTTAATATGTCTACTTTACAAACCAGACAGATGATCATGATTAGGGAACTTGAATTGTTCTTTAACTCAGCCTCACACTCCAATATGACTCTAAGCAATTTTACCATATTAAACTAAATGAAGCCACATTTTCATCCTTGTATCTGCTATAAAGCTGGGTTTCCTGTGACTGGAGAATACCTGATCAAGGATGAAGTTCCTTTTTGTCCGAGAGGCAATCTGGACCAGCTTACTAAGGCACTGGGAGGCTTGCTGAACTAAAAGGTCTCGGCTCTTGGGGTCCATCTCTTGTTCCTCGAGCCCCTTCATCTGATGAATCCAAGAAGAAAAGGAACCTAATTAAAGCCCAGGAAGCATTGTTGCCATACTCCACCCAACACTAGCCACTTCCATCCACCCCCCTTCTCAGTGTCTCTCTCTCCCTTCCTTCCTTTCTCTCCTTTTTTGGAGACAGGCTCTCACTTTGTAGTCCAGGCTGGTTCTGAACTCACTCTGATGTCTAGACTGGCCTCAAAACTCAACAGCTATTCTTCTGCCTCAGTCTCCTCAGTGCTGGGATTACAGGTGTTTTTCATGCCCCATTTATGTAGTACTGAGGAATCGAACCCAGGGCCTTGTGCTCACTAGGCAGGTGGTCTAAATGCTGTGCTAGTCCTCCAGCCCTAAGTGTCTATTTCTTGCAGCATACATTTCCAGTCAACCTGGATACACTCCAGATGCTTGGCTTTCAAAAATTTGAGGGGCTAGGGACATAGTTCAGCAGTTAGAGCACTTACCTAGCAAGCACAAGGCCCTTGGTTTGATTCCCCAGCTCCACATAAGCTGGGAGTGGTGCTACATGTCTGAAATCCCAGCATTGGGGAGGCTGAGGCAGGAGGACTGTGATGAGTTTAAGGCCAGCCAGGGCTACACAGTGAGTTTAGGACCAGCCTGGCTTACCCAGTGAGACCCTGGCTCAAAAAAAAAAAAAAAAAAAAAAAAAAAAAAAAAAAAGGAGCTGGAGAAACAGCTCAGTGGTTAAAGCACTTTGCCTAGGAAGGGCAAGGCCATGAGATCAATTCCCTAGCACCATATAAAGCTGAGCGTGGTGGCGCATGCCTATGATCCCAGCACTGAGGAGGCTGAGGCAGAACTGCTGTGAGTCCAAGGATAGCCTGGGCTACAGAGAGAGACACTGTGTCAAAAAAAAAAAAAAAAAGAAGAAAAGAAAAAGAAAAAGAAGAGAAAGAAAAGAAAAAGAAAATAAGGCACAGGAAAAAAGAACCCATCTAAAAACCCATACAGAGAAAAATTCCTCTATTTGTGGGAGCCCTGGAAGACTGATTCTCCACAGATGACAGGCTACAGGAGTGTGCTGGCATCTCCAAAGCACATGCCCCAGCTGACCAGCTGACCAGCCTCCCTGACTCACCCGCATTTGACTGAGCACAGCCTCAGCTCCCAGGACATTGTATCTTTTCTCAGGGTTTTCTTTTGCATATTTCAGTGCCCACTGGGTCTTTCCAGATCCTGGCAGCCCTACCATCAGGATCACCTGCAAGTAAGCAGAATCAGAAGACAATGAAAGTAAGTGAGGTTCTTTAAGGAGGATGTGGTAGGATGTGCCCATAATCCCAGATCCTGGGGAGGCTGAAGCAAGAGGATGGAGAGCTGGAGGGCAGCCTGAGCAACAAACCAAAATTCTATCTCAATCACCCGCCCAAGTCACTGTTCCCATCCCAGTCTGGTGATGCAGTGCGGAGAAAATGGCCACCCGCCATTGCTACATGGCGCCTCGGCTGGCATACCTCACACTCCTCCGTGGTTTTGGGAGGCACTGCAGTGCGCACACGCTCCTCCACAGGCACTGCGTGGATAAACACAAACTCTTCTGGTGGGGGAAAGAAGGGCTCCTCCTTCTGACCAAAGTTTAATTCTACAACACAATTTTTGCAGAGGACATGGGGTAGAAGGGCCCGGTCTGCCAGAGATTCCTTGTTGATCCGGAATGCCACACCTAGGTCTTCTCCATTCTTGGAGAAGGAAAGTTCTACTTCTTCAGTCTCAAAATTCTAAAGGGACAAAGGACAAGAGCACTTGTGGGCTAACAGGGTCTGAGGCTGATTAAATCTTAGGCTAATCATTTTTTAGAACTCAAGAGTGCTATGCAGCACAAATAAGCAAGCTGCGTATTGCATGCACAAACACCACAGGTTGGTGGGAAGCACAGCTGAGGGCTAGAGCCAAGGCCCTTTCTCTGGCACCTGACAGGAATTGACAGCTTTCAAGAACACTTACAGCAAAGCAGCCAATGACATCATTTTCCCCAAAAGTCTGGCCAAATTCCTCAAACTGTCCATTCTCTGCTTTGAGCCCTCGTCCATCAAAACCATAAGAGAATTCATCCTCACCTAGAACAGTCAGCACATCAGTTACCTATCCCCAAAGCACCCAGGAGTAACACACACAAGGGTGAAGAGATGAAATAATCTTACCCAGCTGTGGACAGGAAAAATCAACTGACCACCCAACTCGAAGGACAGCAACCTCTGTGCAGCCTTCTTTCATTGGGAGATTCTGGGTCACCTAGCCAGGTAAGAAAAGAGACTCAGATATTCCAACCGACTCAAGAACAAAGTCTGAGTTGGACAGGCAAGGTTCTCATGTGAACTGAAGGTAACAGGGATCATGCTGCAACATCAGAATAACTGTCAGTGAACGTAAATGAAACCAAAGCCGTGACAGTGTCTCAGTTACGGGAGAGAAAATTACTTTAAAACAAATGGGACGAGTGCAGTAATACTGATGGGCAGGCGTTGATGCAGATAGTTCACTGAATAAATGAGCAAGTGAACGGTCTTAATGAGCTACTACCTTGGCCTCAAAGCAGATTTTCCCCTTTGTGACTCCGTACGTACTCCTGGCCCCAGACCAAAGAGTGGGGAACTTCTCTGAGAAAAGTGGTTGTCCTCCATAGCGGTCTTTGTTCACTTGAAAATGGAGATCGGACGTATCTGTTAGGAAACACAAACCTGAGTACCAGGATGGCCGATGCTTTCCAGTCACCAGCAGAGCACAGTACACCAGGACGTCAAAAATGGATGCAAAGTTTCTGAGGAGCTGCAGGCCGAAATCTCCACAATCACTTGTAAGAGATAATTAAAAGCCCCCATCTCTGCTGATACATACATGTGTCCAGGTTCACGAGGGTCTGATCCTCCTCCTCCTCCTTTGCCTCTTCTTCAGGAGGCGGTGGAGACTTTGAGCTACACGCAGAAGAGAAAAGCAAGCAGAACAACAGAATCAGAGCGCTCTTACTTGAGGGCTGTCTGCAGGACACTGACCATCTTAAATTATCAAATCCCAGCAGACTTCTTCCAAAACACACCAGAAAGGCAACAAGGGGTTCCACGGTAGAGCCAATCTAAAACTCACACCTATGAAACCTACTCCAGGGGGTGGGGTGGGGAGAAAGAGGGCAGGGAAGGGAATGAGAAATTGTTGCAATGTACATATGCATGAAATTCTCAAATTTAATGTAACCATGCTTTAGTGCACATACCTACTAATTAAAAATGAGAAAAAAATAAAAACGCACTCCATTTTTAATCCGCCCCTCCTCTTAGACCTTCCCTCAGCATCAGGTACACCAAAATGAGGGTAGATGCTTCCCCCAACCCCACCCAGGAAGGGCCTGCTCCCCTCACCGGCTGTGGGAGGCTTCCTCCCGGAATTCATAGTAAGCCCGGCCATGCTCATCCTTCTCATCTCTGGGCCTCTTCACCCCCCGCCGCTCACCATCTGAGCCTCCCGGCTTTGACTTTTCACTGTCTTGGTCATCTACCAAAAAAAAAGAGGAAAGAAAGCAAGCAGTTTTTATACTAGAATATAGAATAATTTCAGAACCAATTGAAACTTAATGGTGATTTGAACATCTGTCTAATCAAATTAGTCCAGTTATTACCATTGCATCTATAGAATGTTTTATTTCCAAAGATTATTTTCCTGTCACTGGCTGGGATTTTATGGGGAAGGGGAGCATTATGAGTTCATAATGCTAGCAGTGGATAAGAAATTGGACAATTTTTATTCTAAATTTATCTACTTAAATCAGGTCAAGCTTGCAAGTTTCCCCGTTAATATGATGTAAAAAATAACCCCTAGATCTCATAACACTGAAATTTCATCTCCTTTAGAATATCTTTCCTGCTTTAAGACACACAGTGCCCGAGGCTTCACTCACATCACAGACGAGCTCAGGGCCCCAGACACAGCTGTATTTCCATCAAGGCTTTACTGAAGGCCTGAAGAGCCAAGGATTCAGTCATAAGAGACTCAAACAATGCTCCATCTTTACTGCACATAATGTGAGGCAGAAAGGTGTTGTCATATATTTAAGACAACTCTTTTTGTCCCCCTTTGGTTCTGGGATAGAACCAGGGGCAGTTCGCCACTGGGCTACATCTCCAGCTCTTTTTTTTTTTTTTTTTTTTGAGACAGTCTCACTTTGTGGCCCAGGCTGCTCCTGAACTCACTATGAAGCCCAGGCTGGCGTTGGACCCACCGCAATCCTCCAGTCTCAGCCTCCAAGTGCTGTGGATTACAGGTATGCACCATCATGCCTGGCTTATGTGGTGCTGGGGAACTGAACTAGGGTACTTAGTGCTTGACTTAATGCTTGCTAGGCAAGTGCTTTAATTGCTAAACCATTCCTCCAGCCCATTTTTATGTTTGAGATCAGGTCTCATCAAGTTGTCCAGATTGGCCTCAATCTTGCAAACCTACCTCAGATTCCCAAATAAATAGGATTTATAGGCATGTGCCACAGGGTGTGGCATTCAGGATTTTTTTCTTCTGAGATTAGGGTCTTACTCTTTAGCCCATGCTGGTCCTGAACTCACTAGTAGTCCAGGCTGGCCTTGGACTCAGGACAATCCTCCTGCCTCAGCCTCCTGAGTGCTGGGATTACAGGCCTGCACCACCATGCCCAGCTTTATGAGGTGCTGAGGAACTGAACTCTTGGTCTTGCATTTGCAGGGCAAGTGCTTTAACAACTGTGCCATTCCTCCAGCCAATGCACACAGCATTTTTTATAAGAGGGGGGAAAAAACCTCATGGGAGTTTTTCCTTAGGCTTTAGTTCTGCAAGCCTAGAAATACTTTTAATAATCTTTAAAGTAGTCCTTTACCCTTAAATGTTTTTTATCTGCCATTTGGGATGTACACAAGTCAAAGGTTATGTAATGGGATTTTTGTTCTAGGACATCAGACAGGAACACCTGAGCTTTGCATATCACTACTGTAATATACCAATTATACCGTAACCTCTGCAGTAGCCCAAAACTCACATTAAAAAACTAAAGCAACGCATGCTACGGGAGGCCAATCTGGTCTCCGTCCTTGGAAAGATACAGTTAAGCCCAACCTGTACCACCCAATTACTTTAAAACAAAGGAGAAAGGTCACAAATTCCCTGGGGTGTCTCTACACCAAGGCTAGTTAGGCTGTTCCACAGGGTTCCTCAGTGGACTAACCAGAACCTCTTAACTTTTCAATTCAGACTGTCAGAAATCTGGACCATAAAAGGCTAGATCAGCTGCCCAGCAAATCTGCAACTATACCCATCCATTACTTCAGTGGGAAGCTTAAAAATTTAACCATGATACTGTAAGGTAAACCCCTAGCCAAGCAACTAACTGGTCCTAAACGCACCGGGTAAAGACTCCACTCCTTATCAAAGCCCACACGCTCTCCCTAACACCTCTGCTCGAAGAGGACCATTTTCAGACAGCGGATTCTCCAGCAACGAGCTGTGGACAGACAACTTTGTTGTACCCGTTTTACTGCCCAGTACTTTCATGGGGATAAGAACGCAGACACCCAGGTGGCCCCAAGGCCTACGCCGGCGACTGCCGTCACTCGCGATTCCCGGAGAGGCCTCCTGCTCGGGGCAGCGGCTGAGACTCTGGAACCCAGAGAGGCGTCTCCATAGGCAGCTGCAGGTGGCACCGTCACTTCCGCGCCCGGGCCCCCAAAGATCCCGGTCCGATCCCCCAAACCGCCCGGGCACCGGCCGGCCGCCCCGGCCTCACCCTGCTCTTCCGCCGCCGGCTCCCCCGCCGCCTCGTCGCCGCTGCGCTCCGCCGGTTCGTCTTCCTCCGCCCGGTCGCCTCCCGGCTCCTCGCCCCCGTTCACCCCGCCGGGAGCGGACTCGGACTCGGCTTCGGCCTGGGTCTCGGACGCCGCTGCCGCCTGCTGCTCCGGAGGCTCGGGCGGCTCCGCGCGCGCAGGCGGCGGCTCCTCGTCCTCCTCGCCCAGCAGCGCCTCCTCATCCTCCTCGTCGTCGTCGTCCTCTTCCTCCTCGTCGCCGACCGGGCCGCCTCCCGCCGCCGCCGCCGCCGCGGGCCGAGGCTCCGCCTGGCAGGCCCCGCCGGGCCCAGGCGCGCCGCCCGCCTCGTCCTCCAACATCTCGGCGTCCAGGGCCTCCTGCAAGCGCTGCGCCAAGTCCATCTTGAGGCCGCGCGAGTCCAGACCCCGGCGCTGCAGTTCGGAGCGCAGCTCGGTCACTTTCAACCGCTTCACCTCCATCGCCGCCTCCCGCCGCCGCCGCCTCCCCGCGAACAGCCGGCCTCACAGCGCCGCGCACGCGCCGTTGCCGCTCGCTCCGGCTCGGCCCGCACACGCGAGCAAGCGCGCCGGCCTCCGCGGCGAGCGACCGGGCTGCCTTCCGCCTCGCGCCTCTCTCGCCGCGCGGAGCCCACGCTCAGGCCGCGAGAGCGGCCTCGCCTCCAGGTCCGGAGGTCCCCCGCCGGTGGGCGCGCGCGAGGACAACCCGGCTCCCTCCCTCTCGTGCTCCCGCCCCTCTCGCCCAGCCAGCCAATCAGCGCCCGGGGTTCTACCGCGCAGCCGCGTGCAGGTCCGAGATGCGCAGGGCTGGCGGCGACTCAAGTGCCTCGTTGCGCGGAAGCCTGTGCGCGTCCGGCTTTCCGTACTTAAGTAGCGGTTCTGCGCAGCCGCGCTGAACTCCCTACGTGCGCCCCACCCACCACTTCGTCGACCGTACTTCCGGATTACTTCCGACAGCCGAGGCATCTTCTCGTTTATTAGATAGGTTCTCTTCCTTCTCTGTAAATCGGGCAGTTTCTTGAGAGTTAACAGTAAAAGAGGAGCCGCGGGGAACGCGCGGCTACTTGGAAGCTGCCTGGGGGCGGGTTTGGGTGTAGCTGTCCGGAACATGAACAAAGTAACTCCTAGCTCTCTTTCCTGATGCTTCGACTTCTACCAGGCAACGGACGCCTTGACCCCGTCTTTCGGCTCTGTCGGCGGCCAGCTTAAATCGGCGTCTTCCCCGCTGATTGGTCATCCAGGATCACTCGGGTTTTTCCCGCTGGCTCGTCGACGAAGGAAAGCAGGGTCGTTTCTGCGCCCGCGACCTGTCAGGGACTAAGCTGCCCGGAGCGAGACTTCCAGGCGCGGGCACCTGCGGCTCGCAGGTCATCAGGCGCCTGCTGAGCGTGCACCTAGCCTGCTTGGGGGCCACGGGCCTCCTTCCCTTGGTTTCTCACGTCATAACACAGGCATCTAAAATTGCTTATTGAAAAAGGATAAGTAGCCGACAATCCTAGTTATCGGGGAACTAAGGCACCAGGATTGCAAGATGCAGCCCCGCCCGAGCAAGTTAGCAGGACTCTGTCTCACAATAAAAAATAAGGATTGGGGTGCAGCTCTTGGAGGAGGCCGTGATTTCAATCCTCGGTGCCAACACGGAGGTGGGAGTCAAAAAGCCTGCCTTGCCCTCCCCGCCCCCCGACCCACCCAGCAAATTCCCCGCCTACTCCCTTCTACTTCCTGGTCAGGGGGGTGTGTCCAAAAAAAGAGGAAGCAGCTCAGCTGGCATGCGTTGGTCGGGTTTATTCCTTAGCCGGGTCATTGCGTTCTCGGGGGCTCTAGTCAGCCGCTGTAGGAAGTCGCTTAGTTCTTAGAGATTCGCCGTTCCCACATCCTCCTCCTAGCTAGTGTCTTGCACTGCTGGAAAACACTGCAGAGGGAAGAGGGCCAGGGCTGTATCGGGTCAGGCAACGCTACCCTCCCTCCTCCCGGAGACCCACCTGGAAAAGTGTCATCGTTAGCCTCCTTAAGGCGGCTACCATAATCAGTTATTTTGACACCACCCACTTCCAAGTTCCTCTGGAGCACTGGGAAGCCCCACGTTATGGAGAGACGCCTGCAAGAGGCCCAGCTGTACAAGGAAGAGGGGAACCAGCGTTACCGGGAAGGGAAGTACCGAGATGCTGTGAGTCGGTACCACCGAGCTCTGCTTCAGTTGCGGGGTCTGGACCCAAGTGTGCCCTCCCCTATCCCCAGCTTAGGACCGCAAGGCCCGGCGCTCACCCCTGAACAGGAAAGCACACTGCATAGCACCCAGACAGACTGCTACAACAACCTGGCTGGTAAGGACAGGCCTGTGGTGGGGAGGGAGCCTCAGGTCAGGAACACCCTTGGCGGCAATGCCTTCGTTGCTGCTGGCGCAGTCTGCCATGAATTGAAGTCCATCACCAATCTGCAGGGCGAGACCAGGCTTTCAAACCTCCTCTGGGGAGCTGGGAAAACAAGGCTTCCATCGGGAAGTGAGCCTCCATGGGCTGTCCACATGATGTGGCTTGGTTTAACACGCTAATACCAGTGGGAAACTGGTATTGTTTTCCTAAGAGAAACTTAATATTTGGGAAACATTATGTTTGATGGTTTGTGAATCTTTTCCTCTTTGTGGTAAGTCAGGTCATTTGGAAAACTAGTATCCTTCACCTCCAGATAGCTCCAGGTGAAAGGATGGGTGTCAACCAGTATCACCATGATTAACCAGCAAAAGTTCATTCTGTAACAGGCAGAATGATCAAAGAGGTAACTACTTACCTTGCACTGTTGTAAAACATTCCAGTTGTCCAAGTAGAGGGAACAGAATTGGGAGTGCCTCTCTCTTGAGGGTTTCTGAGTGGGTACTTTTTAAATTCTGCCCAGTAAAACTTTCTTTAAGAGAAATTATTGGGTCCAGACCTAGTGGTGCAGGCCATATTTCCAGCACTCTCGAAGCCTGAAGCAGAAGGATTACAATTTCAAACCTAGCCTAGGCAATTTATTGTCTTAGCAAGACGCCGTCTCAAAATCAAAAATAAAAATGGTCTGGGGGACAGGGCTGGAGGAATAGTTTAGCCTTTAAAGTTCTTGCCTGTCAAGCTCAAGGCCCTGAGTTGGAACCCCAGCACCACATAATCTAGGAATGGTAGCACATACTTGTAATCCCAGCACTCAGGAGACTGGGCAGGAGGTTTGCTGTGTATTCAAGTCCAGTGTGCGCGACCTAGTGAATTCAGGAATAGCATGGACTGCAGAGGAAGACTCTATCTCAAAAAGGGGGGACAGGTAGGGAGCTGGAGGAATAGCACAGTGTTTAAAGCATTTGCCTAGCAAGTGCAGGGTCCTGAGTTTGATTCCCCAGCACCACATAAGCCGGGCGTGGTGGGGCACGTCTGTAATCCCAGGTTTCAGGAGGCTGAGGCAGGAGGATTGTTATGAGTTTGAGGCCAGTCTGGGCTACAGAGTGAGACCCTGTCTCAAAAATCAAAAAAATATGCGGCTGGAGATGTAGCTCAATGTGAAAGCCCTGAACTCAATCCCAGTATCTCACACACACACACAAATATAAATACACACATGTATCATACATATGTATATACGTATGTGTCATACATACATATATACACATTTATGTGTATAGATATATAAATATATATTTTGAATATATGGAGTTTTTACATTCCCTAATAGTTGCTTTTTTGATTGTTTAGTTTTTTTGAGATGAGGTTTTTTGTTTTGTTGTCCAGGCTAGTCCTGAACTCCTATGTAGCCTAGGCTGGCCTCAAATTTACAGCAGTCCTCCTGCCTCATGAATGTTGGGATTATAAGCATATGCCACCATGCCTGGCTTACATGGTTTTGGGAATCAAACTCAAGGCCTTGGACTTGCTAGCCATGCTCTTTAACCACTGAGCTATACCCGAGGCCCCTAATAGTTGTTTAGAGATGATTCTTTTTTTTTTTTTGTGGTATAGGGATGGAACACAGGATCCAGGGCCTTTTACATGCTAGGTAAAAACTCTACCACTGAGCTATACCTCCATCCTTAAAAAGTGATTTTTAAAATCATAATACTTTTATGTATTTATTTATTTATTTTTTGCCCCTGGTACTAAGGATGCAACCCAGAGTCTTTACTCTGGCTCCATCCCTGGACCATGTATTTTAGTTGTGGATTTTGAGATAAGGTCTTGCTAAGTAGGTAGCTTGCTCAAGCTGGGCTTGAACTGAGATACTCCTGCTTCAGCTTCCCAGAGTACAGCAACTGTAAGTGTGAGCCACCAGGCCCAGCAAAATTCTAACACTTATTAGCTATGGTTTGGGGAAAGATAGCTGACTTTTCTTTGTTTTTTAAATTTGCTTTTGCTGCTTTTTGCTTTGCTTTGCTTTCCTGAGATAGAGGCTTACTCTGTCGCCCAGGCTGGTCCTGGATTCACTGTGTAGCCCAAGCTGGTCTTGAATTGGTGGCATTCCTCTTGCCTCGGGCCCTTGAGTGCTGAGGTTCCAGTTAGGCGTTATTTAACCATTGAGATGTATGCCTTGCCCTTCTGTCCCTTGTGCCTTGCTTGGTGTCTGGCACATAATAAGTGTGCAATAATTGTCAAATAGGTAAGGAGAGGATGGATTAAGTTGAACACTGGGAGAATGTCTTAAGTGTAAAGACCACGTGACCACTTGGCGGCGATATTGTACAAGGATGCAGATTCAAGCCTGGAACTAGAATTCTCAGCAGGCCTAACTTTTTTTTTTTTTTTTTTTTTTTTCAGTGCTGGGAATAGGACCCAGGGCCTTCGTACTGAACAACATCTTTTTTAAAATTTGAGACAGGATGGAATTTAAAACGTGAAACAAAGTAAAACAAGGGGGTAGGGCAGGGGAGGAAAGAGGGAGGGGAGGGGAGGGGGAGGGACAGAAAGAGAGTGGGAAAGCCCTTGTCACTTTGACGAGATACGTATGTGCATAAAATGCTCAACTCCATTGTAAACCTTAAATTTTGCTCATATACATATCAACAAAATGGGAAAAATTTTGAGACAGGGTCTTGCTAAATTGTTCAGACTGGCCCACAGCTTGTAATCCTCCTGCCCCAGCTTCCTGAAATACTGAGATGAGATTACAGGTATATGGCACCATACCCAGTTTATCCCTAACTCTTGGTTCATCTCATCCCTGTAGTTTAATAATACTGTATTTAATATCTTTATTCCCCCTTATTGTGAAATAAGGAATATATTTCCCTTTGCTTACTGTATAAGCACTGAACATCAAGTGAAGGTTGCATCCCAAGCATGTTTATGTTTTGCAGTCTTGTTACATCACCCAAGAGATCCATGAAATAATAAACTGTCATTTAGGATGACGATAATTTTGAAGTTAAAGAGCCCAGTGATATAGGCTTGGAATCCCAGCACTCTGGGAGGCTGAGGTAGGAGGATTATAAGATCCAGCCTGGCATGGGCAGCTCAGTTAGAAGGCCCTGGGTTTGACCAGGAGGGGGTTTTTTTGTTCTGTTTTTTTGTTTGCTCATTTGAGACAGGGTCTTGTCCTGTAGTCCAGGCTGATACTGAACTACTACTAGGTAGCCCAGGATGGCCTCAAACTCAGGGAAACTCTCTTGCTTCAGCCTCCTGAGTACTGACTGGGATTACAGGCATGTGCTACCACACCTAGCTAATATATATGTAGTACTGGGGATTTGAACCCAGGGCCTTCAGCATGCTAGGCAAGTGCTTTGACCACTGAACTATACCCCCCACCCCCCAGCCCTGAAGAAGTTTTATTTATTTATTTGAAGCAGGGTCTTGTTGTCTAGTCCAGGTTGGTTGTGAACTCACTATGTAGCCCAGGTGGCCTTAACTCAGCCTCCCCAGCAGTGGGATTACAGATGTGTGCCATCACACCCCATTTAAATGCATTTCTAAAGGCGATTCTTTCCATTTTTACACCGGGTCTTAGCAGTAGATGTGCAGCAGTGAAGCCAGTGCTGGAGCCACTGGCAACTACATGAATCTTTCACCCGTGGCTGATCTCCTGTGTTGGAGGAGGACGTGACACGGGAGCACTCTGAGTTGTAGCACGTGTGAACGTTTTTGTTTTTCTTTTTTCCTTTGGAGACAAGGTCTTGCTCTATAGCCCAGACTGGTCATGAACTCACCACGGAGCCCAGGCTGGCCTTGGACTCTGGGGTGTGCGCCTTCTTGAGGCCATTCTGTGTAGGCACTGCTGGCCGGCCAGCGGGATGTAGTTTAATCAGGCCTTGCTCCTCTCTTCTTCCACCTGGCTGGACAGCCTGTCTCCTGCAGATGGAGCCAGTGAACTATGAGCGCGTGAGACAATACAGCCAGAAGGTCCTGGAGCGGCAGCCTGAGAACACCAAGGCCTTGTACCGCGCGGGCGTGGCCTTTTTCCACTTGCAGGACTTCGACCAGGCTCAGCACTACCTCCTGGCTGCCAGCAACAGACAGCCTAAAGGTGGGTGACAGGCGGAAGGGTGTAGACAGGGAAGATGCCCGCCACCACTACGCAGTGTGGGCAGTGGTTAAGGGGGTCTGACCCCCGCACACGTTTTGTTTGTGGATTGGGTGCCCCGTAAACACGTTCAGCTCTTACATGTCCTGGAAACAATTGGCCTGCTAAGGTGGTACTGTGGAAAGGGTGTTTTACTTTACTTTTTCAACTTTGTTTTTACATATAGGTAATGCATTTGTGGTTCAAAATTCGAAACTCTAAAAAGGGCTAGAAAGAACAAGCCCCCTCCTACTCTTATTACATCCACAGGAAAGCAAAATTATTAGTTTTATGTGCATCTTTGGAGGTGCTTATGTTTGAACAGCTGTGTGTATTTATATGTGCTAGCTTTCTTTTTTTAAATCTTATTTTTTATGCCAACTTAAAAAAAAACAGATTAATTTTTTGCAGTGCTGCGATTGACCCTAATTTACTGGCCCACTGAGCTGCATTCTCAGCCCTTTCGACAGGGTCTTGCTAAGTTGCCCAGTCTGGCTTTGGACCTAGAGCCTCCTGCCTCGGCCTCCTTAGTAGTTGGGATTGCCCTTACGTTTTAACTGATACAGAAAAAAATTAAGAGATACCATGTAATGGCTCAGTATATTGTATAATGTTTGAATTAGGTGAAACTTAAGTTTCTTCACAAAATTATCATTTAAAAATTTTTCTTTTTTTTTTGGTGTTAGGGAAGGAACCCAGGGCTTTCACTCTGGGCTGTATCTACAGCCCATTTTTGGGTTTTTATTTTGAAAAAGTCTTGGTGAATTACTAAATTGTTCATGCTGGGCCTCAACCTGAGATTCTCCTACCTCAGCTTCCTGAAATGCTGAAATTGTAGGTCTATGCCACCAGGCCTACAGTCTATAATTTGTGATGAAGACTTTCTTTTTCTTTCTTTCCTTTCTTTCTTTCTTTCTTTCTTTCTTTTTTTTTTTTTTGAGACAGGGTCTCACTCTGTAGCCCAGGCTGATCCTGAACTCACTCTGTAGCCTAGGCTGGTCTTGGAATCATAGCAATCCTCCTGCCTCAGCCTCCCAAGTGCTGGGATTACAGGCTTTACAGAGATTGTTTTTAAAATCAGAATGGTATTAATGGGATTTATTATTGCATAGAATTTTGATTTTTTTAATGCAACAACCACTTATTGAATTAAACAAAAGAGAAAAGAAAAGCCCGTGGCTGAGGAGCCAGGAGGAAACCTAGGCAGGTCTGCACTGGAGAAGAGAAGAAAAAGGAACGAGAAAGCTCTGAGCAGAGGAGCAGGAAGGGTCCTGAGTCGGTAACCCTGTCCTTTATTTTTAATAAATTTATCATTTATTTTTAATTTGGAGAGATAAAATACTGGGAGCATGCTGAGGCCCCTGCCCGGCCCAGTGGTGCAGCTGTGGGCCAACTGCCTCCGTCTTGCCCCTCACCCTCACAGATGCCAGCGTCCGGAGGTACCTCCAGCTCGCTCAGTCGGAGCTCAGCAGCTACCACCGGAAGGAGAAGCAGCTGTACCGGGGCATGTTTGGGTAGCGAGGGGGAGACGCCCACCTGGACCTGGCAGCCACTGGAGACCCTCCCTGGGGAGACGGAGCCTCCAGCAGTCTTCAGCCTGGAACCTCGGGCCCAGCAGGCTGCCACTTTGTTCAGGGTCCTGCAGACTTCTAGGCCGACCATCTGTAACCCGATACTTGTGTGGCTTTCCATCCCGTGATTGTTGGAACTGAAGCCTTGGAAAATACACCCCAAAGCATTCATCGTGTTTCTGGCATAGGTTTTGTTTTGTTTTGTTGATGGAGCTCAGGGCCTTCCCTGCTCCTTTTTTTTTTTTTTTTTTTTTTTTTTTTTTTTTTTTTTTTTTTTTTTTTTTTTTTTTGAGCCGATCTCATTCTGTGGTCCAAGCTGTTCCTGGACTCACTAAGTAGCCCTGATGGGCCCTGAACTCAGCAATCCTCCTGCCTCAGCCTCCCAGAGCTGGGATTATAGGTGTCTATCACTATACCTAGTTAATCTGGTACTAGTGATTCGAACCCAGGGCCTTTCACATGCTAGGTAAGCACTTTAAACACTGAGCTACAGCCCTGGCCCTTTAGCGCTGTTTTAGTGTTTATTTGAGATGGCCTTGCTAAGTTACCCTGGCTGGGCTCAGACTCCCCCAGTTGTTCTGCCTCAGCCTCCCAAAGTGCTGGGACGATAGGCCTGCACCACTGGGCAGTGCTTCAGGCGCAGATTTTGATGGTCGATGCTGTCAGATGCATTTCTACTCAGATGGCCAGCAGTGTGAAACAGTAACAACAGACAGAAAGGAGTCTTCTGCTGTCAGACCTAGGCCACGCGGAGATACTGGGCCTGGGGGACGCCACAGCAGTTCCAGCGGTGCCTTGTGAGCACGGGGCCGAGTCGATTCCCTAGCACCACTAGAAGCTGAGTGTGGTCGCACATACCTGTAATCCCAGCACTTGGGAGGCTGAGGCAGGCAGATTGTCCTGAGTCCAAGGCCAGCTTGGTCTACAGAGAGACACTCTTTCAAAAACGAAAAGTGGGAAATACTTTTGTGTATGTATATAATTAGAGATTGGGCCCAAGTATATTTAAATGGAAGTTTTGAAATTATTTCTATATTAGTTCTTTATTCTTCTCAAGCACCATGCTAGAGGAGGTTAAATTCGGGGTTTTTTGTTTGTTTGTTTGTTTGTTTTGAGACAGGGTCCCGCCCTGTAGCCCAGACTGGTCCTGAACTCACTATGGAGCCCCAGCTGACCTTGGAATCAGGGCAATCCTCCTGTCTCAGCCTCCCGAGTGTTGGGATGACTGGCGTGTGCTGCTATGCCCGGCTTATGTGGTGCTGGGGAATGGAACTTGGGTACTTAGCCCTTGACTTAGCACTTGTAGTAAGTGCTGTAACTGCTGAGCCATCCCTCCAGCCCAAGCTGGTTAAATTCTAACCCTTGGGCTGGGGGTGAGGCTCAGTGGTGGCACGCTTGCCACACAATCAAGAGACCCAGGTTCACTACTGGGCAAAGAAACATAATGTCGACCTGTCTGCCAGTGCTTTGCAAGAGCTCAGGTCCTGCAGAGAGGGACATGAGGGTCAATGGGAAAGGCTGCTCCCGCCGGTGCCTTTGAAACACCCGGGAGACTCAGGCTGGGTGGCTAGGTACGGTCTCCGCACAGCCACCTTCTGCAGTGCCCGCCCCCGGGCACCCATCACACCAACTCCCTGCTGTGGGTAACGTCCATTATGTCACTAAGGAGTAGAAACCATAGTGCACCGTCTCCACGTGTGAATGGTATGTGTCATGGGCGCCATAGAAGCATAAAACACATAGATTTAAGGACAGAAAGCTGGGCCTGGGGGTCCAGGCCTGTAATTCCAGACTCTGGAAGGCTGAGACAGCAGGATAACAAGTTCAAGACTAGCCTAAGAAACTTAATGACTTGTCTCAAAAAAAAAATGGCTGGAGATTTCGCTTTGTGCAAGGGCTCTGGGTTTTATTCCTCTTCCCACAGAACAAACGCTAGTCCTTCATCAATAACACTTCCTCTCTTAATGAGTCTGTTCTTCCCTATACCTTTAAACTGTCCACATGAAACACAGAGCTGTGCGTGTGTGTGTGCTGGGAATCGAGCCCAGGGCCTTCACATTGAGTGTCATCTCTGGCCCAGTTTTTAGTTTTGATTTCAATACGGCCTTGCTTAGTTGCGAAGTTCTTAGCCCAGCCTGGACTCAAATTGCAATGCTCCTGCCTCAGCCTCTGGCGTGCTGGGATGACAGGCCTGTGCCTCTGGGCCCAGACTCCTCTGGTGACTTTCAGTCCACTCACTCCCAGCTGCCATTTGACTGGAAATCGCCATTTGTCCACGCTGGACCCAGTGCCAACTCCAGCCTGCCCCTTGGAACACCTCTGTGCAGGGGTTCCTGCCTGTTGCCATGGTGTCCCCTCATTGTGGTCTGCCTTAACACACTATAAAGAGATAAAAAACACATTTTTAAAATCATGGCTGCATGTTGTATTGGGGGGCTAGTTTTGCTTCCTGGTGTTCTGATGTGTATTTTTTTTTGAGACAGGTTCTTGCTCAGGTGGGTTCTGAACTGACTATGTAACCCAGGCTGGCCTAGAACCCTTCACTTTTTCTTTATATCTCAAAAACCTGATGTTGCACTCAGGTGTTTCCTATATCAATGAGGAAAAATAAACTGATATTTAAAAATTCATCCTAGAAATTTATTCCATTATCCTCTTGTTAGTGCTGCTGAGAGATAGTACAGCAGACAGGTATATGTTCCCGTGTTTATTTCAAAGCCCAGCCCCTCCAGCTGGGGCACAGCTCTGTGGCTAGAGCACTTGCGGAGCAAGGGCAGGCCCCTGGGTTCTGCTTCCCAGCACCACACGAGCCAGGCACAGTGGTGCATGCCTGTAGTCCCACCTACTGGGATACTGGGGCAGGAAGATGGCTGAGTACAGTGTGTTCAGGACTAGCCTATTCTACAGAACAGGACGTCTCAAAACAGAACAACAACAACAAAGCAAGGCCCAGGTCCTCAGGGAGATGCTAGTGACCTGAAAGGTGAACTAGGGATACTTCCTGGTGACCGTTATGGGGGTCTGACAAGGAACCAGCCAGAGGGCCCCCAAGTCTCTGCATTCAGACATCTGGGGAGCTAGAGGCTGCTTACTTGACCCAGTCTTTATGGTCCCTGCACCGGATGTGAAGATTTCGAACAAAGACAAAGCATTCGTGGTCAGCATGAAGGATCCTAGTGTACGCACGAGGATCAGGTACAAATAGCTACTCACACTCGGACTCACCACCTTCACAGGAGTGCCTAACCCTTGTATTTAACCAGTATTGTATTTTAGAGCTGGAAGACAGGTCACGTAGCACACACAAGGCCCTCGGTTAACCTCCAGCTAAGAAAATCTACACATTTTTAAAATTTCACTTATTTTTAGAAACAAGGTCTTGTCTATTGCCTCAAACTCCCGGGTTCCTCTTGCATCAGCCCCACAGGCGGCTGGGGCTGCACGTGTGGGTCCCCATGCCCAGTGCCAGCATTTGCTCCTTCTGCAGCAAATCCATTAATTAAGCATCATCAGCTTTCCCTTCCTAGAGTGCCCCAGCAAAGGAGCTCTTCTTGGGCCAAATCTTCGCTGCTCGGCTCTATTCCTTCCTGCAACTCAGAGTAGCTTGGCATTGTATCCTAGGGGAGCAGAACTGCTCCTGGTGAATAACCAGTTTTTAGACATTTTAGGATGATTTTCTAGGTTTTTTTTTGTGTGTGTGTGACACAGTCTCTCTGCACAGCCCAGGCTGGGCTTGGACTCAGAGCAATCCTCCTGCCTCAGCCTAGACCTAGAAATAGGAAAAAGAAATCCACAGGCTGGAGAAAAAAAAAAACGGAAATGGTGGTGCAACTGGCAACCCCAGGGCTCAGGGTGGCTGAGGCCAGAGAACTGAGTTGAACAGCAGCCTGGGCTACACACTGAGTTCAGGAAAAGCCTGAACAGGAAGGCGAGACTCTGTCTAAGAACACAAGTCCACTGACCTGCACTTCACCTTGCTCTGTTTCCCTTCCTGCTTCATTCACACCACCCTATGTGGAGGAGAGGAGAGGAGGGTGACAGAGGCCCGCCAGTCCCTTCTGCAGCTTCCCTCCGCTGTCCGGGCAGCCCCTTCCCCCTTCCCTCCATGACACCATTGCTCCCCTTCCCTACCTGTCCCTGGGTCAGGATCCACTGTAGGCCCTCCTGACCAATTAAATCCTCTGGGCAACTGTCCTGCTTTTCCTAGGGACTACACAAACCCCAAGATCTCTCCCCAAGTTCCTTGTGCTATTTAGCCCACCCCACTCTATCGGCCCTCTCCTCCCCCTGCACATCCACTGGGGGCTTTGTGCCTTTCAGTTTTTCATCTTCAGGTTCCTAAATTCACATTTATGACACACAGGCAAAAATTTCAAGTGATCAACTAGAGTATTAGTTGTTGACACAATCAACCAGTCTCCCTACATGGCAATCTGAGGTGACAGGTAACAAAGACAGATATTCAGCAGGACGGGAAAAGAACCTCCACCTCCGGGCGAACTAACTCCAACAGCTAGCACGGTATCTGAAGGTGCAGGTTCCAGTCTTGCTCCTCAAACAGCTCTGCAACCTTGAGTAACTTGATTTTTCTTGTTTCAAGTTTCCTGTCTGCCACAAAAAGGTGGGGGGGGGG